>OVBA01002531.1:11242-33666 GCA_900406435.1 Lepidium aucheri | reverse complement strand
CTTCTCTTTCAAAATCAAACTCCATAGCTCATTATCATCACAAACCCAAATAAAAAATCGATACACGATGCACAAATAAATGTTTAAGATTTTAGAATGCAAAGATTTAGGCTTTATAGAAGAATCAAAAAATATGTGAAAAAATAAAAGTAGTTTCTTGAGGAGAGAATAATGTTGATGGAAAGAGAAGAAATAAGAGAAGAACGAAGAGAAGAAAGGAGAGAAGAAAGGAAAGAGAATAAATTTATTTGAATTGAAAGGGGCACAAAAGTAAAAGGGAGGTGTTACAGTAACCTATGTTTTTAGCTACAAACCTAAAACTAAATACTAAAACTTTTCATGTTAGTTACTACAATTTCTCTTTTTAATATGTATCATTTTTGTATTAGTATTATACGTTGTTCAATTAAAAAATTGAGGTCATTAATCATAAATTATAAAATTTATAACTTTCAAAAGATTAATTTTTAAATGGTCTAAATTTATTTTTTTTTATTTTTTTTTGTCAACGCCAATACTAATTTTGGGTCACAATGGGCGGCCCATTAGCCAAATTCCTACATAAATCTCGTAGGTGATGGGACTCGATCCCTGGTGGTGTATGTGCGTCTGTCTATAGTAAACTTACCACCAGCCACTGGATTAAAGATTAATTGTCCTTTTAATATAATTTTAGAAACTATAAATATTATAAATTAATAATTCATTTTTTTGTCACATTAATTACTAATTCTTAATTTATACTATAAGTTAATAATATTAATTTATGGATAAATTAATTCATCTTTAAATTAATACTCCGTTTCAAAATGTAAAGGGTTTTAAGATTTTTATTTTGTTTCAATTAATAAGGTGTTTTACACAGTTCTAGGCAAAATTTAATGAAATTGATATGTTTTGATTTTTAATATTCTGCAGAGTTATTTATGATTGGTTAGATTGTATTTAAATTAAATATTAAATTAATTTGTAAGAGATAATTAATATGTTTCTTAATCTTTATGAAAAATGTTAAAACTCTTTATAAATGGAATGGAAGGAGTAATTATTTAAAGTCCATACTTATTAATTTATAGAGATTTTACTATATATATAATGTCTACAAATTCATTCCCTCTCTTTTACTACATGATCATTACTATACAAAATGCTGAAATCATTTCAGCTACAGTAAAGCAAAAATTCAGAGAAAATTTTGGACGGGGGAGAGAGAGAAAAAGAACAGTCATGTTTTTGTCTGAACGAACAATCAGATGATAGAGCTATCTACTTTTCCTTGGGGACCCATCGGGACCTTGCCGCCTCTTCTGTCTGTTTTAGAACGCTACAAATTACGTCTTTGGATTTATTTTTTCTTACCAATGAAGTTATTAGAATTAAAATCAGTTCTTAAAGATTTTAGATAAATTATACAATTCATGTAATTTATCTCATAAAGCTACCTTAAAACGTCAAAACACTATTGTTATGATTAATCAAGAAGTTTCCGTGTAAAATTTCATGATCTCAGTCCTATACTAAAAAAGGTTAATTAGTAAAGAAAACATAGAATACATAATTAGTCATAGCTTTCGGCATAATACCCTGATCCGAAGATCTATATTCGAACCAACGCAAATAGATCTGATTCGGATCGAATACGGGTATAACTACTTAGTCTACTTTATCCTATCAAGTGTTTAACATATATATACCTACGATTATCAGTTCAGATCTAGTTCCTATATTAAAAATAATCGGCTATCCAAAAATCTGATATTATGTAGGTATATATATATATATATATTAATAATTTCTTTTATATATTTCAAATAATATTCATGTAGTGTTTAAGTCAATTTTGGACACTTTGAATGATCTTTGAGTAATAATTGAATATTTTAGGTATTTCAAATATATATTTTAAATATTTAGGTTATTTATTGATTCTTCAAGCTTTTATCTAAATCACAACAGATCAGAATAAAACCAATCAAAAACTAAACTGAAACTCTATTGACTCCTATATGAGTCCAAAAATCTTGTACTCAATAGATTTGAAATTGAACGAAACCAACCAGATGCCGACTCAAAAAACATGAATGCATAGAGTTAATTAGTTAGAAGAAATTTGTTTTCTAAAATTAGATTAAGCTACTCATTATGAGTTAGGTTCTTAATATTGTAACTAAAGAAGTGCTCTAAAGCATCAAATTTAATTGGTTTAGTTAGTTGAGTATTCACTCTGGTTTTTATTCAGTAGAGTTCAAATCATCCCAACTAGAAATAGCTCTTTTGGAGGAATGGTTTACCAATGGTTTTTTTTATATTGATATAAATGTTAACTTCATCATGTTAATCAGGAACAAAGGCTTTGTAAGTGATTTACAAAAAAGAATTAGCCAGCCAAGAATCTACCAATGACCAAAAATAAGTAAATAGAAAACAAAGTACAAATTCTTTCGGAGTTAAGTTTCTTTTCAAAAAGTTTTTTTTCTTATTTTATTTGAATAGCTATACTGTTGTAAATATTGCAGAGAATCTGAAGCATATCATTTATATTGTTTATTCTCCTACACGACCTTGGTTAAAGCTATTGTCTTTTAATATTACATTTATCTAAGTGTTTAAATATAAGTTAATTGAGATTAAGACAAATTCAAAAATCTTACGACTCAATATTCATGCATGTGCTTTTTTTCTACGGGTAAGTCTATTAAAGGTAAATGCACTTACACATGTAGGAATTAAATCTCATTGCATACATAATGTAAAAACTTGACTAATAAGCCGACTAGTTGTGATCCAATATTGAAAAAAAAACTCAATACTGATAATAAGAATTTCATATTAATCAGGGCTCGTAGCTTGGTGGTAAAAGATAGAAGTAAATCTCCCGCCACCTAGGTTCAAATTCTGGTCAGGAATATTCATATTGGGCTCTTCCTGTCTCGAAGATGTACGTCTAGGTCCAGACCAAAAACCCAGGGCCCAAGACCGAACCTCCTAATAATAATAAAAAAAAATCATATTGTCATGAACTTAAGGAAATACACATGTCATATTCTCTATATATTTATATTTGTTTGTAGGATTGAGAATGTAGATATATAGTAAGGTTGCGTAGATGATATTGTGTATAGAGAGAGTTAGAGAAGGAGAGAGTGGTCCAGTTTAGAGAGTAACGCTGAGCAAGTTGTAAGAAGAACAGTCGTGTGTGAAGAGAGAGAGATTCCCTCTTCGCCAGCTTTCTTTTTGGTTTTTTCCTTCACAACTCTTCGTAACTGCCCAAAAGCTTACTATCACCAATAATCAAACAAATTCACTTTTCTTTTTTATTATTTATACTTGTACCGACGAGACCACCCCCAAAACAATTATATAAATCCAACCTTTTTATATTAACATTGAAAAAAGAAAGAAAAAGAATTTAAATATCTTTTTCTTTGGTATTTCTAATGAATTATCTTGCGTTTACTTCTCCATAAGTCTTGCAAGAAAACTAGTGTAATAATATTCGTCAATACTGAATACAAATTCTAGATATCTCTCTCTTATACTAATTTTTTAAAACAATTTTGTTTTATTATAATTCGGATAATACGGTTCAACAGATATATGAACTCTAAACCAAGTTATGAAGAATTTTCTCGTAAACTAGTGCTTAGGTCATTGTATCATGAAATCCAACAAATTATAAGACCAGTGACAACCATGTTAAAGCCTCTGATTTTTACACAGACAGTTTGATCAATTTAGTTTCGAGAGAGGTTTGATCATGCGAGAACGCTACTAACACATTTCCAAGTTTGGCTCTACCAATAGACCATTCCCAATATATATAAATGTGTGTCAAAAACTCAAATTAGAAATAAATATATATAAATATATTTCTGTCAATTTGATGTAGCTAATTTACATTTTCTCTTTATATATTATACTGAGAATATATAATTAGTTACACATTCTTACTTGTTTTCTTCCTCATAAGTCTCTCTGTCTTTTTTCTCTCAGATTTTTACTTGATTTAGTAAAGAAGTGTGCGACAAATTAAAGAGTGTTTCTGTACATCTCTCTGTCCACCTGTTTTGTCTTCTTACTTCCAAACCTTTTTTCTCTATCTCTCTCTCAACTAAACCAACATCATCAACATGATGATGCGAGATGATCATCATCACCTCTCATTTCCCAGCTTTGTCCTTCACCAAGAACAACACATCACCTCCAATCCTAACCCTAGCCCTAATCCTACTTCTTCAAACTCTGCTAAGAGGAAAAGAAATCTCCCCGGAAATCCAGGCATGTCATATATATATATATACACTCAATCCAAATCTTAAATATATATATTGATGTTTATATATACTATGGATCTCTTGTTTCTTTATATTGTTATGTTTCCTTGTTGATGATCTTATTATCTTCCATGGTTTTTGATTGACAAATCAAACCAAAAAAAACACCAGATCCAGATGCAGAAGTCATCGCTCTATCGCCAAACTCTCTTATGGCAACAAACCGGTTCATCTGCGAGATCTGTAACAAAGGTTTTAAGAGAGACCAGAACCTTCAGCTTCACCGTAGAGGTCATAACCTTCCATGGAAGCTAAAGCAAAGAGCTAACAAAGATCAAGTGAAGAAGAAAGTATACATCTGTCCTGAGAAGAGCTGCGTACACCACGACCCGACCCGAGCTCTCGGTGACTTAACTGGAATTAAGAAGCATTTTAGCAGAAAACATGGTGAAAAGAAGTGGAAATGCGACAAGTGTTCCAAAAAGTATGCTGTTATGTCTGATTGGAAAGCTCATAGTAAGATTTGTGGTACTAGAGAATACAGATGTGACTGTGGTACTCTCTTTTCCAGGTATATTACAACACCATTAAATATTTATACAAATTTCAGAGTACAACAATTAATGATTTACCCGTTTTAATTGGTAAGTTCATTTTGATGAATTTATTGAAACAGGAAAGATAGTTTCATCACACATAGAGCATTCTGTGACGCATTAGCTGAAGAGAGTGCTAGATTCGTCTCAGCTCCACCAGCTGCAGCTACATATTTGAACAATGCCTCTGAAGTTGAAGTCAACCATAGATATAACAATCCAAATCATCAAGTGGATCAACCCGGTTTCATGGGACAAACCTTCACCTACCAAGACTCTTTACCAGCCAACGTTTTCACGTCACCGTCACATAGAAGTGAAGCCAATTCTCTTCAAAATCTATGGCATTTACAAGGACAATCCTCTCATCAATGGCTACTCAATGAAAACAACAATAACATTCTCCAAAGAGGAATCTCTAAGAATCAAGAAGAACATGAGTTCAAAAAGGGTTCTTTGTTCTCTTCGGAACTCAACAATACACAAAACGGTGGACAAGAAGTAGGGACAATAGCATCCATGTCGGCCACAGCATTGCTACAAAAGGCAGCTCAAATGGGATCAAAGAGATCATCACCAAGCTCCAACAGTAACACAACTTTTGGTGTAATGAGCTCATCCATCTTCAACAACAAACAAACGGAGAATATCAAAACCAAAGAAGTTGATGAACGAGGCTTCACTAGAGACTTTCTTGGTATGGGAAGTCAACAACGTACTTGGCCATTGTTAATGGTCAACCGTAATCTTCCAAACTTGTCTCCTCCATCCACAACCAATGCGACACCAACCGACGACACAAACCAGTAATAATCGTTGTTCTTGTATATGATCAAGGTAATATAATCAGATTAATACATTAATTAGTAATTAATTTGAAGAAAAAGCAAGATTCCTCTGTTTGTGAAATATCTTCAAAATGCAGAAACGTAAACAATGTAACACAAGTGACGCAAGGGTGCACAAAACGAAGAAAATGGTGAAAGATGAGACTGTGATGACTCGGAGAGAATCTTTGAGTCAGATCGGTCTGTGCACTGAGTCCGCTCGGTTGAAGAAGACGGGAAGCTTTTCGGGTCCACTTCTGCATGCATGGCGATAACCTCTGACCATGCAAAGCATTCGCTATGTCTTTTCTTATTCTTCTTTTTCTGTTTTCCTTCTAATTATTTCATGCATGCAATAAATTTAAAAGACCCTAAAAGAAACGAAGAAATGTGTATGTAGCTTATGTTGAAACTTTTTTAAGTTGCTGGTAAATTTTTTCGTGGTAAAAGGTTTAGGTCTTGGCCCAAATTGGTAACTTGTAATCTTTGGAATTACTCAATTATTCACCATTTGCAAACACTTCAACATTTTTCTATTACTCCATTCCATAATTGATATATTCCTTAATTAATTGCGAATATGGCTTTCTTTTCTCAATATTAACTTAGTAAGATTGACCAAAAAGAAAAATGATTACTTTAGAACCGACTGAACTAAACCCAAATTTTCGAACAGATCCAGACCCGAAAATACTCAAACTGAATTTGATCCATAAATTAAAAATGAAATGGATTTTAAGTTATTAGATTCGAAAACCCGGAGCCGAAAAACCCAAACCGAATCCGATCCAAAACCTGAAATGTCCAGACCTAGTTTAGTGTGTTGATTATCCAGAGATAGTAAAGAAACCACAATCTCCGTTGAATTAAAGTAAAGGAAGCGCGTGTAACGGCCTTGAGCGCGTGTAAGCGATTCCTGAGGTGATTTTTCTTCTTCTCCGATTCTCCGTTGAATTTTTTCCGATCTCCGCCGTTTCTTCTCCGATTTCGACTAGCGCTTCACAAATCTCTTTTGTTCATCTCTCAGGCGCTCTTTTTGCTTTAATTGGGGTTTTCGTGATGGTTCTCTCTCATCACTTCTTCCTCCGATTGTATCCTAAGTTTCTTCCTATTTTCATGGCGGAAGCTTCGACTCTCTCTACTGAGAAGGTCTCTCAGGATCTTCCTCTATCGTTGATTGCTGAATTTCCTCCTCTAGCCACTTCTCGCTTATCAAATCCAGATGTTGCTACTTCGACCTCATCTCTTATCAAATCTGTCTTCAATTGCAATTACTGCTTATGATGTATCTCCTGTAGTCTCCAATGGAGCGGTCCTTACTTCGATACCGGATGAGATTATTACTAAATCTACTCCTCTATGGTCCAACTTTGTTCTTGGCCAATTCATAGGTGATGCTCCACACATTGGTACTGTTCATGCTGTAGTCAACCGTATTTGGAAGAATTCCAAACGCAAATTAAAGATTGATGCTACTTTCATTCGGCCTAATGCGGTTATCTTCCGTATTCATGATGAACCTATTCGAGCTCGTGTTCTTCATAGGAGGTTCTAGCACATTGGTGATAAGCCCTTGATAATTCAAGATTGGTCCCCTGAAACTGCTTCCAAAGATATTGATCTCGCCTCTATCCTTATTTGGGTTGATCTGAAGCATGTCCCTGGTCATCTTTTCTCATATAAAGGTATCAGCTATCTGGCTAGTCATGTTGGCAAGCCTCTTCGCCTCCATCCCTCCATTGAGAAATGTTTGAGACTTGATGTGGTACGTATTCAGATTGAAGTTAACCTGAATAATCCTCTACCTTCCTCTATCTCGATTGCTGAAGGGTTATATCCTGCTTCACAGATTATGATTTCTTACCCTTGGCTTCCTCATCGGTGTGATTCTTGTCAAAAATGGGGACATCTTGCCAAGGCTTGTTCATCTTCTAGCTTGATTCCTAAAGACTCCTCTCTGCAGTCCTCCCCTGTCCAAGCTGTGGTTCCTAATTCTTCTTTGATTACTCATTCGACTAATCCTCTTACTGCGATATTGATGTCCAACTCTCCTGTTCCTGAGGATTCAGCTCAAGCAATCCCTACCTTTGCTGCTGATAATGTTTCTCTTCGATGTTCTCCTCGAGAATCTGATGATGGTTCCAAGTCTCTTGACTGGACCACCATCAAAAAACCAGGTCGTACTACTTCATCTAATCTCAAAAATGATCTCAACTCTACCAATTCATCTCTTAACAACTCTACTCTTTCAGGGTCTCCATCTCGTTTTCAGGTGTTGGATAATCTTGAGGAAGGAGAGTTGATTGATTTGGACAATCCTGTTTCTCATGCTAACCACTCCCTGGTTCAACCTGATGAATCTCATTCCCAAGCTATTTTGTTGGAAAACGATACTCTGCAGCCTCCTCTGGTTACTTCTCTCCAGCATCATACCTTTCCTTCAAATCCAACCCATTCTCTGGATTCCACTTTGCTTCCCACTGTTTTACATTCCGATTCAGGATATGTTCATGAGGCTTCTCGCAAAGCTAGCTCTCGTCCTAAAGCAAAGGAGTCCACCAGGAAATCTTCCCGCATTCCTATTGCTAAATCTTTGGAATTTCCTGTTGATGCTGGTATTACTTCCTCTAAATCTGCTTCTGTCAAGAAGCTATGATGAATTTTTTTGGATGGAAAATGCGTGATTTTAGTAAGCCATGCAAACATAAAGTTGTTCGTAAATGGATTAGTGAGTTCAAGCTTGCTTTTGGTTGTTTCTTCGAGATAAGAGTTGTTAAAGCCAACTGCTTATCTGTGTTAGATTCCTGCTCTCTTGGTTGGTAAATCATCAATAATTATAATCATCACCAGCTAGGGTGTATCTGGCTTTGCTTCTCTTCGGAAGTTAGTGTTCAACTCCTTTTCAAGAGCTCCCAACACATAACTTGTTTAATTACAGTCTTAGCTTATGGGATCTCTTTTATATGTTTTGGTGTTTATGCTTCTAACTTCTTGTCTGATCATTGTCAACTCTGGCTTGATCTTCTTGGAGTCAAGTATAGTACAGCTCATCTCTCTCTCCCATGGATTATTCTTGGACACTTCAACAAGATTCTCTCTCCCTCATAACACTCTTAACCAATTGGTTCCATGTAGCAGCTCTAGTATGTTATTTTTCCAAGATTTTGTCTCGGCTTGTGACATTCTTGATATGCCTACTTCTGGTCCACTTTTTACATGGAGTAATAGACGTGCTGTTGATCCTGTTGCGAAAAAATTGGATTGTGTTATGATCAATTCTGCCTTGTTGTCTTAGTTTCCTCACTCTCATCCTGTTTTCGACTTAGGAGGTATTTCAGATCATTCTAGTTACATGATCCAGATCTCTTCTCAAATCTCTGGGAATCGTAAGCCTTTTCACTATTTAAGCTTTTTAGCTAATAATGATCAATTTTTGCCAACAGTTCAGAGAGTCTGATCTTCCACGTCTCCCCTCTTTCATTCTCGCGCTGCCCTTCACATATTTCACAGAAAACTAAAGCTATTAAAGCCTGCTCTTCATGAACTCAATCGCATTCATTATGGCAACCTTCCTGCTCGTACTAAAGCAGCTTTTGAGGATCTTTGTAAGGCCCAGGAATTGGCTCTCCAGAATTTTGATAGTTCTGTTTTTGCTTCTGTTTCTACTGCTTCTTCCAAATGGCACCATCTTGCTTTCATAGAATAGCAGTTCTTTAAACAAAAATCACGGATCAGGTGGTTAAAAGAGGATGATAGTAATACTACATCCTTCCATCGGATTACTCAATTCCGTGCCACTCATAATGCCATTAGGCATATTCAATCATATTCAGGTTCAATTCTTACTAATCTTGATGATATCAAGCATGAAGCAGTAAACTACTTCCCTCCTTATCTCTATGTTTTAATCAATAACATTCTGTCAAAGCTTCTTAATCAAGCTGCTGGTCAAGGGGCCTTTAACTATCATCCATTTTGCAAGGATATTGCTCTCACTCATCTCAGTTTTGCTGATGATATACTAGTCTTCTCAGATGGTACTGCTCACTCTCTTCATGGTATCCTTGATGTAATGCGTACATTTAGCTCAATGTCTGACCTTCACATTAATATTGGTAAATCTTCCATTTATGCTGCGGGTCGCAACTCGTCAAACTTTGTTTCTGTTTCTTTAGCTGCAGGCTTCTCTATTGGTAATCTCCCTATCGTGTATTTGGGTCTTCCCCTCACTACTAAAGGTTTAAAAAGTTCAGACTATGGCCCACTTCTTTCCAAGATCAAGTCCAGAATGTCTTCTTGGGCGTCAAAGGTTCTTTCTTATGTTGGAAGGCTTCAATTGATAAAATCTGTTATCTCTAGCACGGTGAACTTTTGGTGTGCTTCTTTTCAGCTTCTCAATATTGTCTCGATACCATTGAGAGTCTTTGATCTGCATTCTTATGGTCTGGTTCTCCTAACATAACCACCAAAACTAAAGTTAGGTGGACTGATCTCTGTTTTCCTAGAATTGAAGGTGTTATGGGTCTTCGTTCCTTGCGTGATGTCTCTCAAGTTTTTGCTATGAAGCTAATTTGGCGTCTGCATTCTTCCTCTAAGTCTCTTTGGGTTGATTTGATTCGTAGATTTCTCCTCCGGAATGGCTCTTTTTGGGATGCTCCCTATTCTTCTCATGGTTCTTGGGTCTGGAAAAAGCTTCTAAAGCTTCGTCCCTTAGCCTATAAGTTCTTAAAGGTTGATATCAAATCAGGTTCTAACTCTTCTTTCTGGTTTGATAATTGGAGTGAAGCTGGCAAGTTATTCGATCTTATTGATGCTTCTAGTATTTGGTTTTTTTGGATTCCTTGAAAAGCTACTGTAGCTGAAGGCTTGCTGTCTTCTCTCCCTAACTCTGCGTGTATGCATTTCCAGCGGATTCGTGATGCAATTGCTACCTCTCCATCTCCTGATTCATCTCTTGGTAGTGATGTTTTTCTTTGGCAATATTTTCCGAATATCTTCAAGAATTACTTCTCATCACTTGCGACTTGGGATTTATTGAGACTGCATAAGCCTAGAGTTTTTTGGTATTCTCTTGTTTGGTTTTCTCAGGGTATACCTCGCCATTCTTTTATTTGCTGGCTAGCTATTCTCAATAGACTCTCAACAGGTTCTAGAATGAGATCATGGGGTCTCATCCAACACTGTGTTTTCTGCAATGATCCTACTGAATCCAGGGAGCATCTCTTCTTTGCTTGCCATTATAGTTTCTCTATTTGGAAGCATCTTTGTGGTAAGCTACTGGGTTCAAACATCTCCCCAGATTGGCATGTCACGATATCATCTTTTCTTAGCTCTCATCTTCCTCGGATTGACTATGTGCTTATCCATTTGGTGTTCCAATGCACCATCTATCATATTTGGAGGGAAAAGAACTCTAAGGATTCATAATAATCCATCTGTTTCTTTTGATACTTTGATTCGTCATATTGATAAGCAAATACGGAACCGTATTGCTTCTCTTCATGTGTTCAAGGCTTACTTCAAAGATGGTTTGAAGCTCATTTACCTTAATTCTTTATTTTTAGCTGAGATTTCTCTATCTCTGTCTCTTTATTTCATTATGTACATAAAACAATTTGTACCTTTTTTTGTTGAATAATAATTTTCACATATCAAAAAAAAAAAAAAAAAAAACCACAATCGGGATGGAAGCAAAACATATTTATAGTGAAATCTCTCAATAAAATTTGTGTTTTGAAGACCGGACCGGCCGGTCGGACCGATTTAACCTTGATTCCTCAATAAAACTAGTTCGAGTTGAACTAAAACCGAATTCAAGTCAAACCAGTAAAATCGGTTGAAAATCGGTAAAATCGGTGATCCGGGTCAAAATTAAAACCCGGTTCACTAATAACTTATGTATTTTTGAATAAATATATTTATTATTTCTTTTGTTTAATAAAATAAAAAAATAAAATTTTGAAAATTAAAAGTTAAAACCATAAAAGTTCACTTTCTTTTATACTTTTTTGATATGTATAATAATTTATAACTAATATAAATGGTGTTTCGTAATGTTAATTTGTATAAATCATAAATAATATTAGTAGATAGTTTTTGATATATGTATTAATATATATTATTTTATTGTTTATATATTTTTTGTCAAACATAAATGTCACATTATAAAACTTCATAGAATATTTGTATCATTTCTCTAATTCTTTCAAGTTTCTTTTTAATATATATCATTTTTTTTAAAGAATTTCAAATATGTTATACTATTTATACATATAATCATAATATCCAAAAAAAAATATTATATATGTATATAAATTAAAAAACCAGTTCAATCAATCAAATTGGTCTGACCAACTATCCAATAACATCTGAGTCGAAGTCCCATCTGGTTTTCAAAACATTGACGAAAGACGAGAGAGTGGTCTCACGGTGAGTGGTAGTGGACAACGTGGAAGATACCGTCGGGAGGAGAAGGTGGCTGAGTGAGATAACCACTCCTTTGGTAACAAGATTGGTAACCGTCATAGCAATCGCCTGTTTCATCGCCTTTTTTTTTTCGTTTTTTTAACCCTTAAGTCGTAACTGTTTTTTATTAAACGTAATTAACGTACTAAGAGCATATTCATCCATAATTTTTTATTTTCGGTTCTTAACTATCTAAATATTATTATTTTTATAAGACTTGATTCTTTATTTAAATTTGATTTTAATTTTAAAAATGCTTAAATACAACCATTACATCTATAAAGGAGGGTTCTTAACTTAGATTTGAGTCTTTTATTTCTTTTGTTTGGTCTAATAAGTTGTCAACAAAGAAAAAACAAAAAAAAATCAAAAAATTATACGAGTCTCGCTGGAGAGAAGAGAGATAATTTCTTTTTGTCTCACGCACGAGGTCTCTGAGGAGAGGAGCCCTAGCTACCGGCAAATTCCATTCTCCAATTTTTCTCTTTTTCTTCAAATGCTTTGGTTTGGTTTTGCAACCCCGATATCAGATCAATTTGATTGTAAGAATTTTGTTTATACCTTCAATTATTGTTTTCTGTTTACTTTTGTTTTCATGTTTTGTGTTTTTCCTTTCCTTCCAATTGTTGAATGTCCTATCGCTTCTAACCATTAGGTAACTAGGTCTGCGATTTATCGGGGTTTATTCAAACTCAAAGTCACCATGTTGGGTTTTAAAAGTCTCGTCTTTTATCCTTGTCATGGGTTCAAATTTACGACTTTTGAGGGTTTGGTTTGGTATACAGAATGTTAGTTTTCATAAGTGAATTGGTCCTATAGATTGGTAAAAGTTATACTTTGATCTTTACATCACATTGTGATCTTGGGATCTTGTTTGCTGACTTTTGTTATATCACCCTATATTTATTCAGAAGCTTGGATTTGCTGGATGTTGAAGTCTAGGGTTTAGTTATTAAAAATTTGGGGATATATACACTCAAGAAAATTGCTTTTTGTTGGGGAAGAGTTGAGATCAATATATCTTAACTATAAAGTGGAGCTGCGACATGTTGGGTTTCAGTTGTAGTGGTTTTGATATCTCAAGTTGTTTAATTCATCTTGCTGAATGGCACCCTTTGGAATAACGAAGCATTTCGGGCTTTGAAGCCCCTCAATATCCCTCTTTTTGCAGAGTAAGATTTGGATTTGGTGATTTGCTTTTTAGTTTTTATCATTAGGGAAGGAGATTTTGCTAATAAAGTCTTTAATGGTTCTTTCAGGTTTCGAAAGTGTTAGCATTAGCAATTGAGATTTCGGAGTGTTTGGAGTAGATAATGTTTCGTGATAGTTTTGCATTTGCCCAAGCGATGGGTTGCTTTGGATGCTTTGGTTGCTCTGAGAGATCCAGACAATCACCAAATCCATACGATGATAATACATATTCCCATGATGGTGATGTAACCAGCAATGCAGGAGGAGAAGATGAAGATGAACAGCAACAAGAAGAAGAGGAAGAGGAAGAAGTGGAGCAGCAGAGCCGTTCCAAACAATCTGAAGAAATTTTGAAATATAGATTAGAAAATAATCTAATCTGCAGGCAGTTTCCAGTAAAGGAAACTAATAAACTTGTACGCGGAGAGGTATACAACTTCTTGTGCTTCATGTCGAATGTGCTTTGCTGAAAAAACTTGTATCCTCCTCAGTTTTCTATGTTGTGCTTATGCTGTAACTTTGATTCCCAGGATGATGATGGAAACAAGACAGTAAATGAGTTTGTTCGTAAGTATAAGATTGGATCTGGTAGTTATGGGAAAGTGGTAAGTGTGAAAAACAAATTTCAATGCTATATGGTCTTTTAGTCGTATGCTAGAAGCTTGAACAAGTTATGGGGTTTTAGATTCTATAAAGTTGTTGTTTGTTTGTATAACAGGTTCTATATCAAAGCACTGTCGATGACAAGCAGTATGCTATCAAGGTAGGATCTTGTTTATGGTTTACGGCAGCACATGATAGCTTTTTATGTTTTGCTGGTTTTCTATGACATTGTTCATTAAGATTTTGATCACTATACGGCAGAATTATACAAATATATCTTTAGTGGATCACATAATGGGATTAAAATTTCTGGACATTTGGTGATTATATATTTGGATTTCTAGGCTTTTCACAAGTCACATCTATTAAAGCTACGAGTTGCACCTTCAGAAACTGCAATGGGTGATGTTCTTCGTGAGGTATCTTGTATTTCTTTTTGTTTTCTGGACAATATTCAACTAGGGGGAAATTTTCCAAGTTGCTTTTTTCGATACAACGCCATAGACTGCTGGTTTAATGGGGTTTTATTTCAGAAAACTGAATTATTGGTTTTTGTATGTCATCCCTATAGGTTATGATTATGAAAACTTTGGAGCATCCTAATATTGTTAATCTCATTGAGGTGATTGACGACCCTGAGTTTGATCATTTTTACATGGGTATTAATTTCCCTTTTTTCACTTGAATTCTTTCTCTTGGGTGAATTTGCTATCCTCTGATACAGTTTCTATGCTTGTCCAGTTCTTGAATATGTTGATGGAAAATTGGCCTATGATGATACTGGACCACCAGATAAGCTTGGAGAGAATACTGCTCGAAAGTACTTGCGCGATGTAGTTGCTGGCCTCATGTACCTTCATGCTCATGTATGATCTGCACTATCTAATACCATCCATGGACGCTTTAATTCATCTGATAGACTCGTGATTTTCTGTCATTTTTGTTTTCTGTATGTGTAAAAACAAAAACAGAATGTTATTCACGGGGACATCAAACCTGACAATTTGCTGGTCACTAGTACTGGGAGAGTGAAAATAGGAGATTTCGGTGTCAGCCAAGTATTTAAGGTACTAAAATCTCATTGCCAGTCATGTGTGCAAGATCTCCATTAAACATAACATGATCAAACATGATACATTTGATGCAGGATGACGATGATCAACTTCGTAGATCTCCTGGCACTCCTGTATTCACTGCTCCGGAATGTTGTTTAGGTGTAACATACAGTGGCAGATCTGCAGACACATGGGCAGTGGGTGTTACTTTGTATTATATGACTTTAGGACAATATCCATTTCTTGGTGATACACTTCAAGATACTTATGACAAGGTTCTGTTCTCTCTTCCTTCTGATGCATTTCGTTCAATTCACTCTCGAAAGAGTTTGAATAATGCAGTCTGACTTCAATACTGTAGATTGTTCATAACCCGTTGATAATCCCGGATAGACTAAATCCTCATCTCAAGGACTTGATTGAAGGTCTCCTTTGCAAAGGTAAGCTCTAAGTAAAAAGCATAGTGGAACCTTTATGATCAACAACCAAACTTTGTGACCTCAAAAGCTTGTTAAACATTTGTGGCAGACCCGAACAAGAGGATGACGTTAAAAGCTGTAGCGGAACATCCATGGGTCACTGATGAAGACGGGGCTATTAGTGAATACTTTTGTTGGTGCAAGCGCAAAGCTGAAGAAGAGGAACAACATAGTGGAATTGTAACTGTTACTGAAAGCTAGGACCTTTGCAATCATATCGTTGCATGTTCATTAATCCTTTTCGTGGCCAGAACCCAGAAGAGTTTGCGTTGAAGTTATAAATTTTTTTAACCGTTTTACGCATATCGTGTTCCGAGGCTCTATTTGATTGTCTCTTTCATGTTTTGAGACTAATCTTATTTTCGTTATTTCTTTGCTTTCTTACCTTTTCTTTCCATTTTGTTTTCTTCATATTTCTATTTTATAGGAAACATTTTTCTATGTTATAATTTGTCGAGAATGAGTTTACTCAATATAAGCTTTGTTCATGTTTAAATTAGATTTCGGAAAGATTTAGATCGAAGAGATACAGCATAAGGTTTAAATAAAGTGATTGCAAGGTTCCACAAAAGTCTTCTCTCTTGCCGATAGAGTGAGAAGTATATTCACCAGGAATCCTCTTTGAGTATTGCTGGTTCTCCTACTTTATTTTCGCTTTGCTTATACAAATCACTGATTTCTTGGTTGCACTCATCTTCAATACCGTTCTCCTATGCTGAATCCTTTTACTATATCCTATAATTTTCCTCTCAACCCCGGCTTCATCCTCCGTTTCTCCATTTACTCTGATCTCACTCGCTGATCCCGCAAATTTCTACTATTAGTTTTAACTTCACACTTCTCACAATTTTCTTAGTGTGCATGTGGCATATTTCAATAGATTTGGTGTGTAGGTGCTCTTCTAATTAACAAGCTCAATTACGAATCACCGATCGTTCCCAACACCTGATCGGCTGCTGCATGCAATGGATCAAGAAACCTCGCTACTAAGTGAAGCTTTCCAATCTATGAACCTAACGGATGATGAACCGTACATGCTGCCGATAGATGGAAATTATGTCACGAATCAAACAAATGATTACATGCTTCTGGGTCGAATTCTCAACCCCAAAAAGCAGAACATAGCTAAAGTGATGTTAACGATGCCAAAAATTTGGCGAATATATTCGAAGATAATAGGTACGGTTATCTCTCAGGATCACTTCCAATTCAAGTTTCCATCGGAAGAATCTCTACTTCCAATCACGAACCTTGGACTCTGGAATTTTGACGACTGGGATATAGTTGTGGAGAAAATAACCAATGTACTCGAGGATTACCGAATCAATAAGGTGCCTATTTGGGTTCGCATGTTCAACATTCCGGTTCAACATCATACCTTTGACCTCTTCAATGCGGTGGGATCAACCATTGGAGATGTGATTGAGATAAATCACGATGATAATTGGACTAAGCTACACAAATGCATCAGAGTCAAAGTGATGTATTACCTGGAGAGCCCCTGAAACCACACCGCACTTTTAGGTTTCTTGATGGCAAAACTATCACCATCCAGATTAACTACGAAAGAGTAAAAAGTCATGTTATCATTGTTTTTGGCTAACTCATGATAAAGCACATTGTCCCTGGCTAAGTATACCCTCACCGCCAACATCGGCACGAGAGGATTATACAAAGGAACAACCAACATATAAAGAGACGGATCTGGGACAAACTCCTCCAAAAGGAATACTGAGCTTATCCATGATGAAGAGGACATAGGCAAAACAAACCAGGAAAGCACCAATACCAACTACCTTAAACTGAAGAATCATGATTACGGTATAACACCGATAGCTCGGAAGAATTCACCCTCTAAGGCACCCATTTCCACTACTGCACTTATAAACCCTCCTTTGATCATGGCAAATAAGCAAAATAAGGAGTTTGGTTATCAAAATTCAAACCCTATACTCATAATCATGAATTCTAACACTCAAACACCACACCAAACGGCAACAAGTGAACATACCTCTGAGCTCACACAAGGACTAATGTCAATGTCTCCACTTTGGTGCCAGCACAACATTTCAATACCTGAAGTGATTACTACTTTACGGGGCCATAAGTAGGAGGTACCAATCTCAGATTTCAAGGAGAGGGTTTCATCATTCAGGACTCGAGAACTAAAACATACGTACAAGAGTAAACGACTAAACACTCTCCTCTTAGTGCAAGATGGTGACATCAAGTAGTCTAGTACTACACCATCCATTACTGAGGTGCACACTTGCGAAGCAAGTAACAAGAAAAAACGAAAAATACAAGAAGATGATATAACGCAGATGGCTATTATGGACAAATCTGCTGAAGGTAAGGTGGCTGTCCTTAAGCCACCCAAGGAAAAATAAGTATACTGAGTTGGAACTGCCAAGGACTGAGAAATATCTTGATAGTTTGAAGTCTCAAGGAAATAAGAAAGAAACTATTTCCAGACTACTTATTTCTTACGGAAACAAAAATACTAAAAACTACATACTTCACATTCAGAGCTGGCTGGGATATCAAAACTCTTATATAATCGATCATGTTGGTCTTAGTGGAGGTCTAACTATCTTTTGGCAGGAGAAAGAGGATCTAGTGGTTCTACAAGGTAACACCAACACAATAGATACATACCTTCGTCTTGGAATGCATAGAATCTTTGTCTCCTTTGTCTATGGACACCCGATCAAACATTTAAGACCTCAGGTCTGGAACCACATCAGAAATATTAACAACAATCATAATTCACCTTGGGTACTTATTGGTGACTTCAATGAAATCCAAAG
This sequence comes from Lepidium aucheri, assembly GCA_900406435.1. Taxonomy (NCBI): domain Eukaryota; kingdom Viridiplantae; phylum Streptophyta; class Magnoliopsida; order Brassicales; family Brassicaceae; genus Lepidium; species Lepidium aucheri. The sequence goes on along the minus strand of OVBA01002531.1, from coordinate 15,366 downwards.
CAACCAAGAAAAGCATGGGGCCTCCCCGTCTGCACCGATAAATAGAAATCTTTAAAAATCTTCTATTAGATTGTCATATGCAAGAATTTACAAGTACGGGACCGACTTTCTCCTGGATGGGACTAAGTAATAATTACTCGGTCCAACTTTGACTAGACAAAGAGTTTGGTAATGAGCTATTAAATAGGATATTCCCTAAGACTCACACCAAGTACATGGAGGTTATGAGTTCTGACCACAGACCTATTTTCACTACTTTTGCAGCTGATGACTTTATTTTTGCCAAAAGATTCTTCTTTGACAAAAGATGGATTCAACAGAAGAGTTTTATTGATCTTATGGTTAGATGATGGAAATCGCCTTCAATAGAGCAGAAGCCTTCCATTATAGAGCGCATTCGTAAATGCAAAAAAGGTATACTAACCTGGAAGAAGATTAAACAACTTAACTTAGCTACACTAATGGATACCTTCCGTAACAAGCTTCAAAAGGAAATCACCAAGACATGTCCTAATTTTGAGGAAATGGCAAGAATTAAGTTCAAGCTCAGCCAACAAGTCTGCAATGAAGAAATCTTCTGGAAACAAAAATCAAGAGAAAAATGGCTCCAAGAAGGTGATGCTAGCACTATGTTCTTCCATAACAAAGTAAATCAGCAAAGAAGTCAGAATGGTATACACGGACTACTAGATGGGTCCGGGAACATGCAATACCTAGAAGGACCAAAAGGAAATATAGCAGCCCAATGTTTTCAGAACCTATACCAATCAGCAAACTCGAGCAATATTTACAACCTTATTCAGCACATCCATCCTAGAGTAACACCAGCCATGAATAACACTCTAATGGCCCTTGTAACACCATAGGAGGTTTCAAAGGCAGTCTTTAGCTTCAAACCAGACAGTACTCCAGGTCCAGACGGTAAGGCGGGAAGATTTTTCCAACACTATTGGCACCTCATATCTCCAGATATTGTCCCTGAGATCCAGAAGGCTTTTGAAAATGGAACTTTTCCGGAAGATTGGAACTACACGCACATAAGTCGAATACCAAAAATAGACTCGCCCAAGCGGATGCAAGACTTCAGACCAATCAGCCTATGTTCTATCTTGTGCAAAGTTATATCTAAAATCATCACACGAAGACTCCAACCACTTTTACAGGATATCATCTCAGATACTCAAGGAGCATTTACCCCAAAAAAGCTAATTAGTGACAACATAATGATAGCGCATGCAATAATACATCACATCACATTTGTTGGTAAAGGTTTTGGCAAACTAATGATGGTGAAAACGAACATCTCGAAAGCCTACGATCGACTAGAATGAGACTTTATCCAGAGAGTCCTGTCACAGCTAGGTTTCCACAGAAAATGGATACAGATGATCATGTTTTGCATTTCCAGTGTCTCATACTCAGTATTGATCAATGGACAGGCCCATGGATTGATTCATCCACAACAAGGGATTAAGCAAGGAGACCTAATCTCTCCTTATTTATATATTCTCTTCACAGAAGCTCTCTCTGCCAAACTAGATTTGCTTGAAGTCCAAGGTAATATCTCGGGTATCCAATTCCACTCTATGGGTCCAAGAATCAATTACGTCCTATATATCGTTGACAGCTTATTCATCTGCAAAGCTACGGCAAAGGAAGCGTGAGTACTTAAAGAAGCCTTATTTGAGTACTCTGCAGCCTCTGGTCAGTCCATAAATTTTTAAAAATTGGTTATCACTTTTGGCACGATACGAGAAGATACCAAAACCCAAATCAAGGAAATCTTTAACATATACTCTACCCATGGAATGGGTAAATATCTTGGTCTCCCAGACTCTTTTAAAGGCTCAAAAGACAAAATTCTACAGTTCTTAACAGAAGGACTCAAGCAAAGAACCAAAAATTGGTATAATAAAACCTTATCGAGTGAAGGGAAAGAATTCATGCTCAAAACGATTGCTATGGCGTTACCTGTCTACACAATGTCATGCTTTAAACTCACCAAAAGCAATGCAAGAAACTAACAAGCCTAATGAAATTTTTTTTGGTCGAATAATGACTCAGAGAAAAATAAAATTCCATGGGTAGATTAGAATCAACTATGCAAGCCTAAAGACAAGGGTGGACTAGGCTTTCGGCACTTGGAAAAATTTAACAAGGCATTACTAGCCAAACAAGCATGGCGATTTCTCCGCACTTCAAACTCCCTATTTGCAAGAACCTACAAGTCCATTTACTACAATGACTCTTCCTTTTTAGATAGTAACTTGGGAAATAAGCCCTCATACGGATGGAGGAGTATCTACCAAGGCAAATGGCTCCTAATGCAAGGTATCATCAAGCAAATTGGGAACAGAGTCAACACCTATGTCTGGATAGATAAATGGATAATGGATGGAAAACCGAGAACTCCTCTTAGCAGAGAAACGATTTACAACATCAATCTCAAAGTGGCAGATCTATTACTACCCCATGGCTGGAATATCGAATTATTACACACAACCTTCCACTCTGCTAAAATACCAAAAATTCAGGCTATCCAACCATTGCCTGGCTTTGAAGATGAATGGATATGGAGTTTCCAACATGTCAGGCACATACACTGTAAAAAGTGGATATTGGTTATGTAATAATCTTGAGTCCCATGTGGCATCTAGCCCGGAGATGCTCCTAACGCAGAAAAACTCAATAAAAAATTCACTATGGAAACTTCATGCACCGAGTAAGATCAAGATCTTTATGTGGAAAGCGATATCAAATGCACTGGCGGTCAACTCACAGCTAGCAAATAGAACAATAATTCCATCTGGTGAGTGCAAAATTTGTGAAGTACACCAGGAAACTATTAACCACATGTTATTCTTATGTCACCTGGCTAAACAAATTTGGAGACTAATAAATTTCCCCACTCCGATCCAAGGTTTCCACAAAACATCACTAAATTTTAATTTCACCAATCTTCTCAAGATCAATAAGAACTACCAGGTACTAGAGGATATAAGACGAGCGTTCCCATGGATTCTCTGGACCATTTCGAAAAACTGCTCAGAATTGCTCGAAGTGTGGTGTTAGAAGGTTGACACTCAAATTATCAGCAGAGGACTACCCCATTGGCTACTTCCGTAAACCTAAAACTTTTGCCAAGCAAGCTAAGTCTTTCTTACTATTTTCAAGAATCTCAACCCTTCTTTCTTTACTCATTATAGTTTCCCTATCAATCACGGTCTATGACTAAACGCTGAATTATTTTATCACCCGATCTCACTAAAGCTCTACATTCATTCCTTCTCAGGGTTTTGTCCCCATTTCTCTTTTCTTGCCACCTAAGTTATTAGCAGCACATTAAATTCTCATTATTTATTCTCATCGTATCTTCTCTTACTACCATCAAATTCTCCCCTGCTAAATATTAACTCCCTACTTCATTTAAACTCCATACCCCAGCAATCCCCACTCCACCAATCTACTCTATTTTGGGCTCCCTATCCCTTCTTATTAAATCTCTTCGTACTTGCCTTTGATTCATAACCAATCCAGAGTAATAATTACCTAATCAATCCAGAGTAATAATTACCTTACCATACCAACATTAATGGGCCTTAATCAATTCATTAATGCATCTGGCGTGCTATTAGCCCACCAAAAAATACCAAAAAGCGCAGTGCCAGATTTCATCTTAATCTCTTCTCATTCCAATATCATTAGGTTCTTCTATACAAAACCATTGAGCTCCCCCGTAGACACTAACCCTAGAGCTAATGAAGAGGCAAGACGGTTTTTGAGTGTATAAGTGTTATTTTAACGTTCTCTGTCAACTTAAGGTTACTAAACAAGTGGTGAGGAATACATGAGTCAATAACAAGAGAGTTACACGGTTTCTGAGAGTATAAGTGCTAGTTTAACGTTCTCTATCAACTTAAGCTTTCTAAACAAGTGGTGAGAAGCACATAAGTCAATAAAAAGAGAGTTAGATGGTTTTTGAGAGCATAAGTGCTAGTTCAACGTTCTTTATCAACTTAAGGTTACTATACAAGTGGTGAGAAGCATTTACGTCAATAAAAAGAGAGTTATATGGTTGTTTAGAGTATAAGTGCTAGTTCAACGTTTTCAATCAACTTAAGGTT
>OVBA01002531.1:0-11215 GCA_900406435.1 Lepidium aucheri | reverse complement strand
TTTTGAGAGTATAAGTGCTAGTTCAATGTTCTCTATCAACTTAAGGTTACTAAACAAGTGGTAACAAGCACATTTGTCAATAACAAGAGAGTTTGACGGTTTTGAGAGTATAAGTGCTAATTTAATGTTCTCTATCAACTTAAGGTTACTAAACAAGTGGTAAGAAACACATGAGTCAATAAAGAGAGAGTTAGACGGTTTTTGAGAGTATAAGTGCTAGTTCAACGTTCTCAATCAACTTAAGGTTACTAAACAAGTGGTGAGAAACACATGAGTCAATAACAAGAGAGTTAGATGGTTTTGTAGAGTATCAGTGATAGTTCAACATTCTCTATCAACTTAAAGTTACTAAACAAGTGGTGAGAAACAGAATATAGAGATATATAATAATATTTTTGATGTCTATAAATAAAATATATAGATATTTTTCCTTGTAAGGGACATACTTGGCATGGACAAATATGTCCATGTCCACATTTGAAATAGTGAAAGGTATTATACAAGACCATTAAGGTATTTATCCGTATCTAGATACTGTCAATGAAATTATATTATTTGTCCATGTCCATAAATGAAATATATATTTATTTATCTACTGAAGGACATGCATGGGATGGACAAGGGTGTCTGTTGATACTAGAATTCAAATTCAACTAAGGGCTAAAGCAAATAAAAATTAAGTAGATCAAAGAGTTATGAACTAGAAAAAGAAATAAGAATTTTATTGATCTTTTTGAAGGTTACAAGATGCTGATTATGAGCTTTTTCAGATTACAATTACCTGGCCTTCTTCTTAACCTAGCCCTCTATTTATAGATCTAGGTACTAACCACTTTCCACCCCTTCTCCGCTTATTCCGCAGTTTGATTTCGCTTACTCGTTGCCTCTTCTTCCGGCGTAATCTTCGGAGCTCGGCTACCTACTTATTGGAGCTTTGAACTCTCCATACTCGTTTGAATTGTCCGAATTTGGTTGCTGTGGGCTGGGTTACCTTGCTCGAGAAGTGGGCCATAAATGGGCCTGAGCGAAATAGAGGAGTGATTGAGCCATGTACCAACAATAGCCTCCAAGCTTGTTTGGTTTGGTATTTATACCGAGTCTAATAGCCATATTCTTGGAGTCCACTTATCATATCTTTTATTTCTATTTTGAATTTTACAATGAGTGCCTATTTGGCGGCTGAGTTTCTTGTTGCGGAATATCCTCTTGAGATAATACCTTTTCTTACTTCCTCTGTATATATATACAGGCGACTCACACATTATTAAGCACAATTCAAAGTAGAGATCCATCAACTAGGTTGTCAAGAGAATCATGGGTGAAAACAGTTCATTGGCGGTAGATTGGTCCCGTAGCTCCAAATTTCCCAGTACGTCCAACTCTTATTACTTTATTTTTTTCTTTTCTCTTTTTTTTGAAAAAGGTTAACTCTTTTATTTTTATCTTTGTATATATTTTAGGGAAATTCCAATGCTGGAATTCATCCTCCCATCACGGTGGCTCCAGACCGCGGTCTCCGGTCTATCATTGCTCGACTTCGGGTGACAAATGCCAACTTTCTCCTCCTTCTTAGTCCGGTCCCAATCAGACCGATAATGTTGGAAGAGGATCGGATTCAAGGGAACCTTCTCCGAAGTGGGCTCGCACGTCAAGTGACGGTTACGAGGAAGAAGAGGCTTGTGATCCCAAAGCTCCCAGATATAGTGACTCTGGAGTCTTGTCGTGTCAGTATCGCCATGGATTGTCATCCTCTAATCCTAAGTTCTAGTGGACCTTCACGCACAACAGGGATTGACCAATTCTGAAAGATAGGCATGGGATGTCCATCGTGCTGAGGCATTTTAAACCTCAAGGATGCATCATGCTTACGCTGAGAGATATGTCTGAAAAAGCCAATTACAAGGAAGCTCTGGAGGCCTTTGGCTGTTTAAGCTCGATTTCTCTGTACTTATTATCCTGTACTTGCGATTTCATTTTTCATCATATATTTTACGCTTGTTGTAGGCTATCGGGGCATTAAATAAATGCGTAGGTTGCTATGAGGCTAAGCTCCTAGGCTCGGCACTGAAAGAGTCGAGCAAAATAGTCGACCAATTGACCAACATGCTAAGTTTTACTCAGGATCGCGAGGCAAAAAATTTAGCTCAGATTCAAAAACTGGATTCTGAGTTATCATCTCTAAACAGTAAGGTCGCCGAACTCGAAGAGACACTACAGCCGGAGCGTGAGGCTCGAGAGACCGCTATTGAAGCAGCGGTTGAGGCTTCTACGAAGGATTTGACTGTGAAGTACCGTGAACATTATGCTCTACTAAAGGCTCAGCTCGACAAACGGAGTCTAGAGGGAGAGCTTGAGGTTAAAGTGGCTGATATCGATGCTTGTCTTGACCTGATTGGTCTGATACCTAGAGGTAATTTGAACCTTGAAAGCGAGGAAACTCGCTTAAAAGATAAGAAATTAGACCTTGAGATCGACCTCAGAATGACTGCTGCTTCTGACCTAAATGGCGCTAATACCTCGAGATGATGTGGTCCGGAGAATTTGATGGATTCTGACGCTCCCTAGACCGGTCCTCCTGATGCAGCACGACGGATTGATTAGTCTTTGTCTCTTTTCGTTATCACTATTATTCTTATTTTCTTTATCGTCGTCTTACTTTTGTAATAAAACGATGACAAGGTCGTCATTCCTCTTTAGTTGTTTTCTGTTTTGTGATTTGCCGGGCTATCTGTTGGTTTTAAGACAACGGTAGCCAGGACTTTTGAATTTCATTAGCACTTAAGTTTTATTTCGCGCTAATTTCTTATTGCTTTTTATCAGGCTATATGAATTTTTTGATCTTACCGGGTAATCAGTCCGGTAGTCAGAGTCTTAATGGACTTATGATTTTTAATACTTGTTATGGGCCTGCAATTACTGGGATTTTGTTCCCTCTTGCTGTTTTTATGCCAAATGGGCCTGGCCCATGGATTCTTAAACTTGTGAACCAAAGTCAAAACGCTGATCTTAGCGCGTGCTGCCCAGGCGATCATCGAGTACGCGACCGTTGAGTTTGACGCGTGTTCTTGTTGGTCGTCGGATTTGTTGACGTGGTGCGCATCGCGCCGGTTCGTGTAAGTGTGCTTAGCAGTTCCCGAGGGATGGCATGTATCGTAATGGGACACTTCCACTTCTCTACTTTTTCTGGCCATTGGATGCACACACGTGGCAGGCATCCCACCACATCGCGCTAGCACGCTAAAGTGGTTATTAAGGAGTGGGCGTTTAGTGCTAAAGATATGCCTCCACTCCTCATCTTCTCCACTCTCCATTTTAGCAGAGCTTCCCGAGTTTTTTCGTGGCACTGCTAACCTTTATATTCAGGTACTTAAAATTCTCTCTCGCTCTTTAGTTTTTGTTTTTTTTCTTCTTCGCCACTTCTTTTTGCATCTTCTTCGCCATTTCTTTTCGCGCAATGTCTTTTTCTTCTCGACCCACATCAGAAGACACAATTAGGGAAGATACGGTACAACCCTTACGTTGGCAGAGAAAACACTAACCTTATGCTTAGGACGCTGTTTCGTCGTTTTTTATAGCTTTTATTATTTTTATTTTTTAGTTTTCAGTTACAGGCATTTCTTTGTTCGGTCGCATAAGCTCGAAACCGAAAAGGAAAGCACGAACCAAACGAGCTCCAAGCAACATGCCCATCTCGCTCCCAGTTCGTTTGTCAAGGGACCTCGCTACCGGGGTGTCGATGGGAGATTTAGTCCCGTCTTTGATTTCATTATCCGCCCCTCTAGCCCTTCCTCCTACTTTTGACAGTGCTTCTGAAGAGGTTGTGGCAGATGCTCAAGTGGAGGAAATGATCATTCCTCCAGCTCCGACTGAAAGGGAGCTGTCAAACTCAGAAGCGCCATTAGCGAGTCTCGGGCTTAGCTCCGAGCATATGGAGATTGATGGAGGTGGGGCAGGTGACAAGGCGCCTGCTCCCTCAACAACTTTTGCTCTGGTAGCGGTCGAGGTTCGGCCGTCCCGACTACAGCTTTGACCCAGAGTTTGGTCTCTCTCTCACCTCCGCTTAGTGTTACCGAGGCTACTGCGGTGACTTCCTGTGCTGCACCGGATGACAAGAACAGGCCCCTGTTTCCGAGTGCTAGATCTTCGTCGACAAGGGCAGGTGGCCGTCCCACGCAAGACCCTCGTGCTGTCCTTCTTAAGTTTAGGACTCCAGAGATGTGTATTCCTCCGGTCAAGGAGATGATCTTTGGCGCGGAGTACAAAGCAATGGCAGACGCCGATGTTAAGGTACTTTTATTAGTGGTCCCTTTGCTCGTTTATACATATTCCTTCTTAACTTTTTTCTTCTGGTTTTGTTATGTTTTAGGGGGTTGTGATGTGGAATAAGTACATTGATTCCATCGAGAGGCGCACAAGAGAGTGGGCCGCTGATCTAACCAGAGACCTGAGGCTCTTTATTGAAGAAACTACCGCAAAGCATGATGAGGAAATGCGGAGTTTCAAGGTCGCCTATGACAAGCTCACGGCTAAGTTCAACGAGCAGGGAGACGCGCTCTGCAGGGAGGGGAAAGAATGTGAACGCCTTGAAGGAGTAAATTCCGAAGCTCAACATCGAGAAGATTCAGTTGAGATGCTTAGTCGCGACTTGCAGTGGAGGTTGGAGCAAGAGGCTAAATAGCAGAGTGAGTTTCAAAAGAAGTAAGAAGCTTCTCAGGCTACTATTGAGGAACTAGATTTAGAGCTTGATGCCGTGAAGCTCGAGAAGTCTGCGGTTGTCTCCTCTCTTCAAGAAACCAAAGTTGCCTTTGCTGAGAAATGGATCAAGAAGAAGAAAGCCGTCGAGGGCGAGCTAAAATCCCGCGAGGCTCTTCGCAACCTTGCTTTGTTGGCGAGGATCCGGAGTAACACTCTTGACCTCGATAAGGAGACGACTGAGTGCATTGGGCTGCGAAGGGAAGGGAAAGCCGAGTACGAGGAAGTATCCGACTATGAGTTGGAAGAAGAAACATAAGTTCGACATGCTTTGCTTTTTGTTTTCTATTTCTCAAGTTCTTGACTTTATCTTTGTTTGTAATTTTCTTTTTGTGTGATTTGTACATTGGGTTAAATTCCCTTTTTGTAGTTGCTTCAACTATTTCCTTATTTCGGTAGTATTTAAATTTACTGTTAACTATTTTTACGTTTCAAGCTTATTTAAATTTGCTGACACTTATCATTTTGCTTTATTTTTAATTTAACCGTATTCTTTTACTTGTTGGTAGTAGTAAGCTCTCTTTTTTTTTCTTTTGGGCTGCGCTTGATTAAAAAAGCTGCCTACGTACCTCGTCAAGAGCATCAAGCCTTACGTAGTTTAGTGTTCTCGTTACTTTTAAACATATAATTTTTTTAAATTCATTACATTCTATGGTCTTTGCTCTGCTTTGCCGGAGTCTACGCTTTTTATTCTGTAAACACCAGGCATCACTTCCTCTTCTATTTGATATGGTCCTTCCATAGAAGTCCCAAACTTGCCAGCATTCAGCTCGCGGTTATTCTCGAAGACTTTTCTCAACACTAAATCTCCTGGGAGGAATTTTCTAGTGTTTACTTTTGAGTTGTAGAATCTTGCAATTACATTTTGGTAGTTTTTCAGTCTTATATTGACTTGATCTCTTTTCTCGTCAATCATGTCCACTGCGTGCTTGAGCATTTCGTTATTCTCTTGTTCTCACTTCGGTACATTTTTTGACGTAAGCTTGGGACTGAAGTTTCTGCAGGAACCATTGCTTCTATGCCATATAGCAGCGAGAAGGGTGTTTCTCCAGTAGCTCGGTGAGGGGAAGTTTGGTATGTCTAAAGTACGCTATTGAGTTTGGCATACCGTCCTAACTTTTTCGACTCGAGGTGCTTTTTGAGGATATTGATTATCGTTTTATTGGTTGCCTTGGCTTGCCCGTTCTCTTGGGGGTAGCGTGGTGTTGAAGTAGGCAACCTAATTTTCCATTTATCGCAAAATTCCTTGACTAGCTTAGCGGTGAGGTTTGTTCCATTGTCGGTTATTATTTCATTTGGTAGCCCGTGACGACACACTATGTTCTTCCATAGAAACTCAGATACTTTAGTGCATGTGATATTGGAGTAGGCTTCCGCCTCTACCCACTTAGAAAAGTAGTCCGTCAAAATCAGCAAGAAATGCAATCGCCTGAGTCCTAATGGCTCCAAAGGTCCTATGACGTCCATGGACCATTTCAAAAATGGATATGGGATTATAGTCGAGCTGAAAGGCTCGCTAGGCTGATTAATCATTGGCGCATGCCTCTGGCACTTCTGACATTTTTGAGAATGTTTTTCGCAGTCGGAGACAATTGTCGGCCAGAAATATCCTTGCTTTTTGATTCTTATTGCTAATGCTCTACTGGCCGCATGGTTCCCGCAGCTTCCTTTGTATATTTGGCTCAATAATTCAGCTGCTTCTTCTTTGCTTACGCATCTTAAATAAGGGCCTGATATGATCCTTTTATAGAGCTGGTCATTTATCAGAGTGTACCTCGCACTTTGAAACCTTACTTTCTGATCGATGCTTTGTCTTTCAATGTGCTCGACAGGTATTACCCTTTTAGTTCCAAGATCGGAAGTCGCTGCCAAAGCTGCAAGAGCATCTGTTGGAGCACTATCTCCTCTTGGGATCTTATTGAGCTCGAAACCGTTGAATTGCCTTGTAACTTCGTTGGCGAGCTCCTTGTACACGTTCATCTTTTGATCTTTTGCTTCGTACTCCCCCTTTATCTGACTTGAAATAAGTTGCGAATCTGTATAAGCCGTCAGCTCTTTTATTCCGTGGCTCCCTGCCAATCTTAACCCGGCTATCAATGCTTCATATTCTGCAACGTTGTTTGACGCGTCAAAGCATAGTTGGAAAGATTGCTCGATAATTTCACCGACCGGGGATACCAATCATATGCCGACTCCTGATCCTTGCTTAGATGAAGCTCCGTCGACGTGTAATTCCCATCTTTTGCTTGGGGCTGGCTCAATCTCGCTGTTTCTAGCTAACTCCACTACAAAGTCAGCCAGAACTTGAGACTTTATACTTGTCCGAATTTGATACTCAATGTCGTATTCACTAAGTTCGATAGCCCATTTACTAGTCTTCCTGATTTGCTGGGGTTGTGTAAGATTGTTCTAAGAGGCTTGGAAGTCATCATTACTATCGAATGAGATTGAAAGTAAGGTCGGAGCTTTCTCGCCAAAGTGACGACTGCTAATGCTAATTTTCTTCGATTGGGTATCTTATTCCTTCTACCACAAGCATCGCGCTTACATAATAAATTGTTTTTTGCTCGCTTCCTTCAGCTCGGACATTTACGCCTCTGGCGGCTGAATCTGAGACCGCTTTGTATAAGTACAGTGGTTCTCTGGCTGCTGGCTTTGCTAGAATGGGGGGGTTCGGCGAGGTATCTTTTCAGATCGCAAAGGGCGTTTTGGCATTCTTCGTTCCATTCAAACTATAACTTACCCCCTACTTGCTTCCTTTTCAATAATTTATAGAAAGGCAGGCACTTGTTCGTCGACCTTGAGATGAACCTGTTTAGTGCCGCAATTCTTCCGGTTAAATGCTGAATGTCTTTTGGGGTTCTTGGCGTTGTGAGGCTTAACAAAGCGTCTATTTTTTTGGGTTCTCTTCGATACCTCTTTCCATGAAGAAGTACCCAAGAAATTCTCACTAGGTGACTCAGAAGCAGCACTTTGTTGGATTAAGCTTCATGTTATATTCGTTTAAAGTTTCGAAGCACCTTCGGAGCTGCTTGACGTGATCTTTTGAAACCATGGTTTTTACGAGCATATCATCGATATAGACTTCCATGGTCTTTCCTATTTGCTCGGCGAACATTTTGTTTACCAACCGCTGGTAAGTTGCTCCTGCGTTTTTAGTCCGAAAGGCATCACTTTATATCAATAGATCCCTTGGTCCGTTATGAAGGAAGTTTTCTCTTGGTCATCGGGGTGCATGAATTTTGGTTGTAGCCTGAAAAGGCTTCCATAAATAACGTTAACTTATGCCTCGCGGTTTCTTCCACGATTCGGTCTATATGAGGTAGAGGATAGTTATCATTTGGGCAGGCTTCATTTAAATATGTGAAGTACACAGACATTCTCCAATTGCTAGTTTTCTTTTTTAATACTATTGGATTAGCTAGCCAGTCAGGATATTTAACCTCTCTCATCGATCCATTTTTCAGCAATCGTTGCACTTCTTTTTTAACTGCGGCTGCTTTTCCTGGGCCGAGCTTTCTTCACTTTTGTTTGACTGGTTTATATGCTGGGTCAACCTTTAGTTCATGCAAAGTGACCTTGATACTTATTCCAAGCATATCGGATGGTTCCCACGTGAATGTTTTTTTGTTTTCTTTCAAGAAAGCAATTAGCTCTGTTTTAATATCTGGCTCGAGATCAACTCCGATTCTTACTTTTCATTCAAGGAACCTCATATCAATTGCTACGCTATCTAGAGATGCTAGTCGGGGTCTGGCTGTAGCATTGACACTTTTCTTCTCTAATTGCTATAAGGCTTCGTTTCGAACGTTCTCGAATGTTGTTCTGTAACATCCCCTTGATGCTGATTGGCTTGCTTGAATGACCTTGATTCCATTATTGATTGGAAACTTTATGCATTGATGATAATTTGAGGCTACAACCTTCATGCTATATAGCCAAGGTCGTCCGAGTATTGCGTTAAAAGGAGCAAGTTTGTGTACGACCACAAACTTCACGAGTTTACGGATACCATGAGTTACTACAGGCAATGTTATGGTTCCTAACGAGAGTATTGTGTTCCCGTCGAAACTTGTAAGTGTGGTTTTATCACAGTTAATTTCCAAATAATAAAAATTCATTCGTTTATAGGCATCGTAAAAGAGTAGGTCTACCGAGCTTTCGGTGTCAATCATGATTCTTTATAGCTCAAATCCGCGACTTCTAGAGAAATTACGATTGCATTGTCATGCGGTTTCTCAAGGTTCAAGGTCTCGCTTTCATTGAATGTGATTATAGCATCCTGATGAAGCGAACTCGACCCGAGCTGGGAATTTATTTCTACTTTTCGTTGATGGGCTTTAATTGAATTTATAGAATTCAAGATGAGGTAAGATCCGCCCATAATAAAGTCGATTCTTTTCGCTTGCTGTTTCGGATTTTCAACTTCTATTTCTTGATATTCATGTTGCTCACTGTTATTTCCTCGCCTTCTCTTGGTTGAATCATGGTCGTCTCAGGATTCAAATCTCTTCTTACGCATTCCATCTTTCCATTGGTTATTCCTTTTCATTCGTTGAACTACTGTACAATCGTCCATGGAATGCCCTTTAGCTTGGTGATAATCACAGAACTTTGATGGATCATACTCCCATTTATCTCTTTTGTACGAGCTTCCGACTGCATACGAATTTTTTTCCCTGGCTCTCACCAGCTTCTCTAAATGATTTCTTGTTGTTCCGTCGATTGTCCTCATGACCCTCTTCTTTTCTACCATTCTTATCGAGTTCCAACCTGTTTGTTTCTTCCCATTCGATAAAATTGGTAGCTCCATGAAGAGCATCATCCAGACTTTCAAAAGGTCGGAGGAACATTTCAGCTCGGAAGCTCGACTTTGGCCATAGACACATTTTTAATGCACAGATGGCCACTTTGTCCGTTATATAAACGCTTAATGCTCTTGCTTCCTTGAATCGACTTAGATAATCCCGAAGTGGTTCATTTCACTGCTGTACTGTTGCAAATAAATTATCTGCTGAGGTTCTTTTCTGAATAAACATTGAAAAATGTTTAAGGAACCCTTCAGCCAATTGCTCGAAATTATCTATCGTGTTCGGTTTTAATGATGAGAACCAATCAAGAGCTGACCCAACAAGTTTCTCGGAGAATAATCGACACAAACCAATATGTCGTTCTTTGTTATTGAAATACGCTTTCATTGCCACTAAGCGGAATATTTTTAAGTGAGCAACCGGGTCTGCATTTCCTTCAAACGTTGGTATCTTAATCTTTCCAACATCTCTGACGATTGTGCTCATTATTCGATTTGTAAATGGTCTCTGCCGTGTTAATTCTGTTACGCGCTGAATATCGCGTGCAGCGGTTGTCGCATGGTGGATCTGTGATTTCATCTGAGCATGCTAAGTTTGCTGACTTGCGATCATTGCACGCATCTCTTGTATTTCTCTTTCAAACAGATCACTATTTCTGTGTTAACGTTTAAAGGAGGTGGAATCTCATCCTCGTTCGCTTGATTGTTATTCTCATTATGTTGATTAACGTTCACGGCTATATTCCCTTGAACTTTATTTCCAAGGTTGGGTGTTAATTGCGGGATTGACGCTCGTAACTTGTTAAATCGTTGTTCTTGGTGATCTAGCCTTGCTAGAATCTGTGCCGTTCGTTGATTGTTTTGTTCGACAAAGTCAGGCATTAATCGCTTTAAATCGTTTATAGCTTGTCCGCGCTGGGACGCAGTGCTTTGTGTGGCCGGCCTTGAAGGCACCCCGGAGGTTAACAGCGGTGGAACTTGCGACGCGGATACTTCTTCATCATTCGTCGTTCGTCCATTGCCTGAGATTGCTCCATTCCTGTTCTAGCTCGGATTCTCTCAGATCTACGCTTTGGCCCCACGGTGGGCACCAATTTTTTTGATACTAGAAATCAAATTCAACTAAGGGCTAAAGCAAATAAAAATTAAGTAGATCAAAGAGTAATGAACAAGAAAAAGAAATAAGAATTTTACTGATCTTTTTGAAGGTTACAAGATGGCGATTATGAGATTTCTTCAGATTACTATTACCTGGCCTTCTTCTTAACCTAGCCCTCTATTTATTGACCTACGTACTAACCACTTTCCACCCCTTCTCTGCTTATTCCGCAGTTTGACTTCGCCTACTCGTTGCCTCTTCTTCCGGCGTAATCCTTGAAACTCGGCTACCTACTTATTGGAGCTTTGAACTCTCCATACTTGTTTGAAATGTCCAACTTCGGTTGCTGTGGGCCGGGTTACCTTGCTCGAGAAGTGGGCCATGAATGAGCCTGAGCGAAATAGAGGAGTGATTGGTCCATGTACCAACAGTGTCCATGTTTATATACACAATATGTTTATACAATATAAAAGAAAAGATTAATATATTCATAAGTTCGTCAATAGGAAGACACAAATTTTGTTGTTCATATCACAATAGGCTAAGACAATATA
>OVBA01002530.1:1093-33702 GCA_900406435.1 Lepidium aucheri | reverse complement strand
TTCGATCAGATCCGACGATCTCACTTTCTCATCATCCGTCAGTTTTTTTTTTTGTTTGATTCTTCTTTTAACCAATTTTTTAACGAAGATTTCTCTTTCAAATGGATGTCTCTGGTTTTCTACCAATCTTAGTTTTGTGAATGACACTTACTATGTAAATAATAGGTTGATGAAGACGAGGGAGATGGAGATAAAAGACATGATCCAGATTCAGACATGGATGTAGATGATGGCCGGTACAAAAGATATATGTTTCCTCCCTTCTTTTCTTTTGGGTCCGTCCCAGCGGTGTAGTGTTTATTTGATTTAGCATTTCATTTTGCAGTAAACCTATTCCGAGCAGAGTGAAAAGAGAAGCTGTTGAACCAGATACAAAGGACCAGGTACTACCGGATTATCTCTTATTTGTCTCAATTGCTCAGAAATTTTGTCTGGTACAAACATTTAGAGTCATGATTTCATCTAGGTTTCAGAACTGCATCTTCTCTGCGCAATGTGCTCAGAAAACATTACGCTTTTTTCTCATCTTGAGACCGCAAATTATAAAAATACCAGAATGAGTTACATTATGACATTGAATCAATTAGTCTTAGCCGGATATGCATCCACCCCGAGGGTAGTGAATCATTACCTACGAATAATTCATTTAGCCTAGGTACGGCTAAATTGTCCAACAATTGACTTGAATAGAACTTGGGACCTTCTTGCCAAGCTTAGCTGAATCATCTCTGCTTTTCAATTCCTTTTAATTGTCTTCTCTCCTTCCTTCTGATATAGACTTTCCTTATCATATATATAAAGCGTTGAGAATGAAATTGCATGGAAAGTTGAAGAGTTTAATTTATTAATCATATTGTGTGGCAGGATGGACTGAAAGGAGTTGTGGAGTGTGGCAAAGGATTTGAGGCGGTATTGGATGAGAGTGGAAACACTAAGTTAAGTTGAAACAATAGACAGTGGTTAGTTTGATTGTAGGTTACAGGAGTCAACCCAATGAGAATGGAGGAAGGAAGTGTGGAAATGGAAGTAGGGTGGGGCAGAGCAGATGTTTCCTAAAATAGAAAACACAGAGCTTCGTATTTCTTGTTATTTTTCTGTCTGGCAAATGTTATTTGTCTGAATAATGATGACACGATACAAGATTTCCTTTTGCTATATGTTTATTGATGGGCCTTAATCTGAGATATGCTTGGTTGCTAGTGTTGGGTGATATAAAAGTAAATGAGTATTGTTATAGAAGCACATGATGAGATCTGGGTGTCATGACAGTTTGTCTGCATTGCCTAATGGTTCGGAGATATGCAGTGGAACTAAAGTGATATGATAAATATAATAAAGGCACAACTTGGTTGTTGTTTTTGAGCACCGAAAGTGAATCATAATAAAGAGTCAGAAGTGAACCATAATCTTCTTGGCGTAGTTTTTGCTATGCTCTTCTACTACTTACTATTTTGCTCCACTTTTGCAGGACGAATTGGACGAGAAGATTAACCGCCTCACGAACGAGCTGGAATCAGCAAAGAGGAAATGTGAATTTTACAGGCCTAACCTACTTTCAGTGTTAAAAGATATGGAAGATCAGAAGTTACAAGTATCCATCAAAGTGCAGAACATCAAAATAAGCTTGAAGGATAATCTGTGAAACAAGCAACAAGTTCTAACTGCCATTCTCATCCGTTAATCATGTGGTCTTCCGTCTTGTGCAATATCTTAGAGTTTTTGAAAGAGGGAGTCAAATTTCAAGATATTCCTGTTATAGTAAGTAGCCTTTGCAATTGACTCTACTCCGAATCATTTACTGGATGAATAAGAACATTCATTATACATTATTGATTCCTATAAATGTTAGCAATACCAACCACATTACGCTAGTTGAATTGTGATGTTATGTATCCAGCAGGTTGTTCTCTTTCTTTTAATCTAACCTCCGTTTTGTGGTTTTTTGGTTCTATAGGCAGGAAATCCGAGCTTCAACAAGCTCCATGACTTCAGTTCCAAAACTACTAAAGTTTCTCCGTCCTCATTATGGAACTCTTAAAGCATTTCATGAACAATGGCTGATTCCGATCTCAAGGCATGTCATTATACACTTTCAGAACATCTTGTTTGGTCCTACACCTTTTCCTGGGTATGGCTTACATATGGCTTTTACTATGTTCGCACTTGTCAGATATTATGTCTGTCTTGGCCCTGACAATGTATGCAGAGGGTGCAAGGGTATGCTTCTAGCTACTGAAATCGGCTTTTAGTAAAACATTGTTTCCTACTTTTTGGTTGTATATTTATATGCCCCTGGATTCCTTTTCAATTCTGCTTATAACCTCCACAATCAGTCTTAATACAGCTGTTGTGGGGTTTTTAATGGAATTATGTTGAGTTAGTTTTTTTGGCTTGTATATTTCGAGGCATATTTAAACTTCTATTCACTTTCTTTTACCTTATCATTCCAGGAAAGCTTAAGTTATAGGTTGATTGGAACAGAGGGTGACATTGGATCGTGGGGTCACGAATATGTCAGGAACTTAGCTGGAGAGATTGCACAAGAGTATACAAAGCGTCCGTCAGGTTAGTAATCAGTTCTCCATTTCTTTTTTGGCAATTCAGTTTCTCTTCCTAGGACTTTTGCACATACTTTAAGGGTTATTGAAAGTTGTGTTTGGGTTTATCCTTCTGATAGTTGGAAGAATGACTATATGTGTCTTATTCAATAAGAAAGGTCACTGAGAAATGGTTGTTTACCTGTATGTTATCTCAGAGTGTGAATGCCAGTGTCGACGATTTAATGGAAGCTTGTGCAGCAAATTGTTGCTTTTCACATGAAGGTAAATTCTTTGGCAATTGTTTTATTTTATGTTCATGTGCCCTTGTAGTGCATGTATAGAGATTTTATAATTAATATGCTTGGGACTTGCACCTTTTGGTTTTTTTTTTCCTTTCTGTCTAAAGGAATTCATTTTGCTGCATGCACAATGCAGAAACTGAAGCTGTCGACCTTTTAATGGATGTTGAGGATCTTGATCTTTTACTTGAGCATGTAGACAAAACAAATTTCAAGAGGACATGCTGCTATCTCACAAGTGCTACAAGGTACTTTCAACAATCAATCTTATTCATTTTATTTTTCACTCTTAATTGTGGTTTTAGACCAGTCATTGTTTTATTGCCCTTCCTGTTTTAGATCAGTTATGTAGAAGCAAGTGGTTAGCATTGCTTGATTATATTGCTCACAAAAGTCTCTTGGGTGCCTTGTATATTTAAATATTCAGGTATCTTCGTGGGGATGAAGAAGAAAGCCAGAGTTGCAGCTTCTCTCCTCTTTCAGTTTTGTGACTGCGATTGTGATTACAACAACACACCATTGATCCACCTAGCTTTACCCTAGATTAAGGTCCGACTCTCCTTCCTTCTCTCAATTATCTCTATTTTATTTGGTCTGTTTTTGCCTCGCAGCTTTTTCGTCTTCCTCACTTGTTTCTTTTTCCTCTGCTCATTACATTGTTTTTTTTGTTCATTATCAAATGATATCGTTTGTTGTCATGAACGTGTCGCTTATAGCAACTAAAAGCAGGTATGCGCTACTTTCCTCCTAGTCCTAGGGTTTCGTTTATGCTTACTTACTTTGATTTTTCTAATTTTTTTGTATCAGAGTGCAGAGAGAATGGATACCGGCATCAATTCGATGGCGTCCGGACCTGAATCACAGGTACTCTCAGTCTTCATTATCTCTTGACCGTGACAAATAAAGACTAATACCTATCAATTTCATGGCCAGAAATTTTATTCACCTGATTACTTTGCTTTCTGATATACCTTTCTATCAGAATCCTGCAATCTGAACCAATCACCATGGTATGCCCTTATCAATTCCGGTTATTGATTTTCTTCCAAGTAGAACTTCACCATCATCACCCTATCTCGATGATTCTCTCCTTTGTCACTATCTCCCCGTTCTACGTCTTGACATTGGAGATATTAAGTTCAATTGATGAATCCCTTTGCCTTTGAAGACTCTTCACGAATCACAGTTTCTCTAGTGACTCTGACCATGAATCTCTTCTTTCCTTGTCCGAATTTTCAGTTGTCTGCTCATTAGGTGGCTGTAAATTTTCCAAGATGCTTCAGGTAAAGAGATTCTCATTCTTCACTTTTGAGAATTAATTTTTCAATCAATTAATCTCAAATTTCTAGCAATGACTAAGAATTTCCACCACTTAATCTCAGCTGTCATTTATTCGGACCCATTTTCAGCCGTGAAACCAATCTCAACATTTACACTGATGTCTAATACCATTCTGTATCTTTCAGGTACTCCACCTTGAACCAGTCACTCTCCCCTCTGGCCAGTTCTCAATAGGTACTTGTTACCTCTCCATTTCCTTGGATTTCTTGAAACATTACTTGCTTGTGGAACCTTGGCTTTGATTTCCTTGCTTCTAACTTCTTTGATATCCTTTTGAGCCTTCTCATGATTTGAGCCTTGGATCAGCACTTTTCTGGAACCACTAGTGTATCAATTCTTGAAACAATTCTTGATTCACACACCATTCTATTTAAACAAATAAGCCTTGGACTCCTCTTCGTACCGCTGTTATCCTTAACAGAACCCGCCATCAAGCTAACATTTGCTAGATAGACTTTCAACACAAAACCTGATCCATGCATCTTGTTTAAACAGAACCTTACTATCAAATTTCTATTGAATATCAACAGTAGTTTTCATACATTTAATTCCATTCAACTACTTGGTTTCTTTCCACGTGATATGCATTTACACATCTGGAGAAGTCCTTTCTCTTGTTGCATATCTTGTTTTCACTTTGGTTCCTAGAACCGTGACTTTTTTTTGTCTTGGTCAGATTTCTCCACCTGGAACTCACATCACTACCTCTTGGTTCCAGGAATTCCCAGGTAAACTCTTCATCTTTTCTCATTCGTTTTCACCTTCGCAAAATGTATTACCTACACAACACAAATACTGACCATATTTTGTTGTCTTACAAGGTGAGGAAGAGTTTACCTGAAGTCATTCAGCTCTAGTGAGATTTCAGAAGTCCACAATAAAGATAGGACTCCTCACGAGGTATGCATCTAGTAATAACTTCTGCTGGACTTCATGCTGAAATGATTTCTCTGTGACTTCACTTGATTAACCTTGTACTGAATTAACTTAACCTTTATGTCAATCACTGTTGTTTTTCCTTGCTGCATGACTCTGCTTAATGGTAACACCTTTTGTGAATCACCCTTAAGCTTGAATACAGTTTGCTTGAACCTCAGATCTGAGCCTGACCCTTGTAGACAATCTGAGACTGAAACCTCCCTTGAGCAACACCAACTAGATTTTTCTGACTTCTTGAAAACTGACCTTGATTCCAAAGACCCGGTTCTGTTTTCACACTTTGAGTACGTCACTAGCTCCACCTTCTTAGCTAGATTTCTTGACTCTTGTCCCAAAAGTGCATTATCTGAAACTTGCAGTCTACAAATCAAACATGTGGTTGATTCTTTCTCTTGAACCTTTGCCTTTCTTCTGCTGAAACGTTTATCCTCTACTAATGACCACACCCTTAGCCTTATTCTAACACGACATAATCTCTTCGAAATCATGTTCCCAGCTGTCAAACTAGGATTCCTATTATCTGATTCACATTCATTGTTTCTGATCCCACTCAGCTTCATTAGATGACACATTAGACCATAATGTTCATCTCCTGTCACGTCCCCAGGTATTACTCTCGTGACAAGTGTCATGTTTTGACAGATATAGACTTAGTTGGTGACTAGATTCCAATTGTGTTTTCTTCACATTTCCCCACATATGTAGAGTTTCCTTTTTTTGTGACACGTTTCCACTTTTCAAAACATGACAACATTCTTGATCCAAGTAGGTAGGACAAATCTTGTCTTGACTCGTGTTCAGCTTTCTACACCTTTCAAATCGTTCTTTGCCCACACATATTCTACTTTTCTTCCTCCAATTAAATCCCTCTTTGTAATCAGAGTTCAAATCGACATTGTTGAGAATAACCCTAGAAGTACAAGCTGGATTCATTCAACATTCCGCACCTTCGTGCAGGGACAATTTCCTTTTCTTTTGAGATTTTATCATCTGAAACTTCAGCACTCATGTTTTTCCTTTTCTCAACAGAGGTGCTTTTTGAGCTTACAATCTCGGCTTTCCTAAGACCGATCTCTGAAGTTTCACTGACTGAATCCTCAACCCTTTCTAAAATCATATTCTCCTTAACTGTATTCCTTTACTTCTGGTTTCTCTCCTAGAACCACCAACTGTTTCATTTCCTTTTCCTTCCTTTCGTACCCAGACTTTGTTTGCTGTTTCTCCACTGATTCTTTGGTTTTACTGCCCCTTCTGTTTGCTGGAATTTTGAGACTCTTCTCACCAATCTGTGCACATTTAGACCGCACATTTTCATCTTCATTAGGTAACTTCTTCTAAGCCTTTAAGTCACTTGAAACTGTTTTTCCCTTCAGCACATACAAAGAGTCAACGCTTTGAGCTTTCATCACTGTCAAACATCCCTTGATAATCTTCATTGTTTGATATGTACCAGCACCCTTTACTTTCAAGTGCCCCCAAAGAAATTAGATTTCTTGACAAGTCTAGAACGTATCTAACCTCTGTCAACAGAACCGTTGTTCCATTCTCATTCGAGATTTCCACGTTTCCAACTCCTTTAACCTCTGAAGTGGTACCATCTCCCATCGACACACTTCCTGTTTCTAACATTCTCAAATCCTCAAGCCATTCCCTTCTTGAGGTCATGTGATAGGTACACATATAACAAAAGTCCAGTTCTCTGAATCTTTAGTTTTGCTGCAACTTTACCTTCTATAACCAGCAATGCATACCCGATAGATTTTCTCTCGTCAACCACTGGGGCTTCTTCTCTGTCCAGAAATAACACGTGTATATCCCTTTCATTGTTGGGCTTTCAGCCTGACCCATCTCAAGTTCCTTTCTGCCCATACCCCTTAAAACATCTCCTAGCGTTAAGGGCTTCTCACTGTACCACAGCTCATCCCTGAGCTCATTCAACTGACTGGGAAATGAATTAAGTAGCGTTAGAGCTTCATCTTCTTCAGATATAGATACATCTAACTTCCTTAAATCTGAGGCCATACTCAAGAAAATCTGTATGTTTTCTTCTACAGATGTTTTCTCATCCATCTTGTAACCAAAGAACCTGTACTTGAGACTGATTATGTTTAAGGGCTGATTAACTTTTACGAGTTTTCTGTTCTTGAGAGGTGTAGACAAGTAAAGCCCATTTAGAACCTTTATCATACTTGCAGCTGTCTTTTCATGCATAATTTTCCTTAAGACATTGTCTGCTACACTTAGTATAATAATATCTCTGGCTTTACCTTCTTTATCTTCTGATGACAGGTTTTTTTCTTCTTCTTTTCTCAGAATCCTTGAGCTAGAAGACTCCACCTTCACCTCATAGTTCTCACTTCTCAGCTGCTGCTTCTTTCTCTTCCACATCTTTTGCGAGACCCCACCTCTCCAAACAGGTAAATAACTCTTCTCTCCAAGCTTTATAATCTGTCCTTCCATCAAATCTGTCCACTCTTATTCTTAGCTTACTCATTCTGCCTTGTGTGTGTATTTCCTCTTCTTGAGTGTCAGCAATCCCTCTTGAACCAAAAGCTCTA
The DNA here is from genome assembly GCA_900406435.1 of Lepidium aucheri. NCBI lineage: Eukaryota > Viridiplantae > Streptophyta > Magnoliopsida > Brassicales > Brassicaceae > Lepidium > Lepidium aucheri. The sequence goes on along the minus strand of OVBA01002530.1, from coordinate 26,025 downwards.
ATACCACTTGTACGGTTTTAATATCACTAGATTGCTTTGCTTCTTGTGTGTTAGTCGCTTAATAGTGAATGGCACAGCGGACACAAAACACACACCACACACTCTCACTCTCTTGATCTGTTTTTCCTATAGGTAACAAGATCCACACAAGAGCTAAAGGAAATAGACCGAACGCAACAAAACATATTACGACTTAAAAAATTATTAGGCCGAACAGAGTCAAAATTTTGTGGCCCAAAAATTAGTTAGGCCGAAAACAATTAGAATTTGTGTGGCCCAAAAAATAACCAGTCAACTAATATAATAACTAATGGGTTTCACTAAGATCTTTAATTAACACTAGCCAAGAATAAACTATGAAAGATAATAGCTCATATAAAATAGGTCCAATTAGTTAAATTGGGTAAGTTTGTTGGACTATTTTCCTCTTTTGAGGCTGGAAAAACGTTACTATAATAGGTCTTATTGACACTGACCATTTTTCTATTACCTAGTCCAACTTTAGTTAGATTGGGTTTACATATAAAAATGTAAATGGGCCACATATCGCGTTCATTATTTCTATTGACTCATTTTCTTGTAACCCAATATTTGATGGATTAGATTTAAACACATTATAGGCTTTATTTCACCATTTCTTATATCTTAATTGGGCCTACTTTTTTATTATTCCTATTCTTTAAGTCCAATTTTAGTTGGATTAGGTTTACACATAAACTCATTATGGGCCAAATGTCATAATACTTTATATCTTTATTGGGTTCATGTTTTATTACTTCCTATTTTTTAAACCCAATTTTAGTTGGATTGGGTTTAATATATAACAATGTTTTTACTAAATAACTCATTTTCTTGCAAATTTGTGTGTTATAATCTCCTAAAAATATTATTTCATATCATTTTTTATATATTTATGATTTTATAAGAGATCATAGATTTTGCATGTTTTTATTAAATAACTTTTTTTTTTGCTAATTTGTGGGTTATAACCTTCTATATATAATATTTCATGTCATTTCTAATATTTTTATGATTTTATAGATTTCACATATTTTTGAAAAATAATTCGTTTTTTTATAAATTTGTGAGTTATAACTTTCTAAAATAACATTTCACATCATTTTTAGTTACTTATATGAGATTATAGATTTTGCATGTTTTTACTAAATAACTTATTTTCTTGTAAATTCGTGAGTTATAACCTTCATCAGGTCATTTTTGATATTTTTATAATTTTATAGATTTCACATGTTTTGAAAAAATAACTCATTTTTTACAAATTTGTGATTATATCCTTCTACAAATAACACTTTACATCATTTTTGATTATTTGTGAGAGATTATAGATTTTGCATGTTTTTACTAAATAACTCATTTTTTTGCAAATTTGTGGGTTATAACTTTTTAAAAATAATATTTCATGTCATTTTGATATATTTATGATTTTATTGATTTCACATGCTTTGAAAAAATAACTCGTTTTTACAAATCTGTGAGTTATATCTTTCTAAAAATAACATTTCACATCATTTTTGATTATTTGTAAGAGATTATATATTTTACTTGTTTTACTAAATAACTCATTTTCTTGCAAATTTGTGGGTTATAACCTTATATAAATAATATTTCATGTCATTTTTGGTATTTTTATGATTTTATAGATTTCACATGCTTTGGAAAAATAACTCATTTTTCTATAAATTTGTGAGTTATAGCTTTCTAAAAATAACATTTTACATTATTTTTGGTTACTTGTAGGAGATTATAGATTTTGCATGGTTTTACTAAATAACTCATTTTCTTGTAAATTCGTGGGTTATAACCTTCTAAAAATAATATTTCATGTCATTTTTAATATTTTTATGATTTTATAGATTTCACATGTTTTAGAAAAATAACTTATTTTCTATAGATTTATGAGTTATGGCCTGCTAAAAATAACATTTCACATCATTTTTGATTACTTGTAGGAAATTATAGATTTTGCATGTTTTTACTAAATAATTCATTTTCTTCCAAATTTATGTTATAACTTGCAAAAATAACATCTCATGTCATTTTTGTTATTGTTAGAAATTTTTAGATGTCTCAAGTTTTGGAAAAATAACTTATTTTCTATGAATTTGTAATTTATAGCCTTCTAAAAATAACATTTCACATCATTTTTGATTACTTGTAGGAGATTATAGATTTTGTTTGTTTTTAGTAAATAACTCATTTTCTTGCAAATTCGTGAGCTATAACCTTCTGAAAATAATATTTCATATCATTTTTGATATTTTTATGATTTTATAGATTTCACATGTTTTAAAAATTAACTCATTTTTATACAAATTTGTGAGTTATAGCCTTCTAAAAATAAAATTTCACATCATTTTTGATTACTTGTAGGAAATTATAGATTTTGCATGTTTTAACAAAATAAGTTGTTTTCTTGCAAATTCGGGGGTTATAACCTTCTAAAAATAACATTTCACATCATTTTTGATGTTTTTATGATTTTATAGATTTCACATGTTTTGGAGAAATAACTCATTTTACTATAAATTTGTGAATTATAACTTTCTAAAAATAGAATTTCACTTCATTTTTGATTATTTGTAGGAAATTATAGATTTTGCATGTTTTTACTTAATAATTCTTTTTCTTGCAAATTTGTGTGTTATAATTTTCAAAAAGTAACAATTCATGCCATTTTTGATATTGTTAGAAATTTATTGATGTCTCATATTTTGGAAAGATTACTCATTTTCTATAAACTTGTAAGTTATAGCTTTATAAAAATAATATTTCACATCATTTTTGATTACTAGTAGGAGATTATAGATTTTGCTCATAATTACTGAATAACTCATTTTCTTGCACATTTGTGAGTTATAACCTTCTAAAAATAATATTTTATTTTATTTTTGATATTTTTAAGATTTTATAGATTTCGCATGTTTTAGAAAAATTAACTCATTATTCTACAAATTTGTGAGTTATAGCCTTCTAAAAAACATTTCACATCATTTTTGATTACTTATAGGAAATAATAGATTTTGCATGTTTTAACTAAATAACTCGTTTTCTTGCAAATTCAGGGGTTATAAACTTCTAAAAGTAACCTTGCACATCATTTTTGATATTTTTTATGATTTTAAAGATTTCACATGTTTTGGAAAATAACTCATTTTTCTACAAATTTTTGAATTATAGCCTTCTAAAAATAGCACTTCACATCATTTTTGATTACTTGTAGGAGATTATAGATTTTACATGTTTTACTAAATAACTCATTTTCTTGCAATATCGTGGGGTATAACTTCTAAAAATAATATTTTATGTCATTTTTCATTACTTGTAAAGATTTCACATATTTTGGAAAGTAACTCATTTTTCTATAGATTTGTGAGTTATAGCCTTCTAAAAATAACATTTCACATAATTTTTGATTACTTATAGAAGATTATAGATCTTGAATGTTTTTACTAAATAACTTACTTTCTTGGAAATTTGTGGGTTATAACCTTCTTAAAATAATATTTCATGTCATTTTTTATATTTTTATGTTTTTATAGATTTCACATATTTTGGGGTTTAGGGTTTGTGATTTATAATATTTCACATCATTTTGATTACTTGTAGGAGATTATAAATTTTGCATGTTTTTATTAAACAACTCATTTTCTTGGAAATTTGTGGGTTATAACCTTCTAAAAATAATACTTCATGTCATTTTTGATATTTTTATGATTTTATAGATTTTACATTTTTTGGAAAAATAATCCATTTTTCTACAAATCTGTGAGTTATAGCCTTCTAAAAATAATATTTCACATTATTTTTGATTACTTGTAGGAGATTATAGAGTTTGCATGTTTACTAAATAACTCATTTTCTTGTAAACTCGTGGGTTATAACCTTTTAAAAATAATATTTCATGTCATTTTTAATAGTTTTATGATTTTAGAGATTTCACATGTTTTAGAAAATTAGTTCATTTTCTACAATTTTGTGAGTTATAGCCTTCAAAAAATAACATTTCACATCATTTTTAATTACTTGTAAGAGATTATAGATTTTGCATGTTTTTACTAAATAACTCATTTTCGTGCAAATTTGTGGGCTATAACCTACTAAAATAATATTTTGTGTCATTTTTTATATTTTTATGATTTTATAGATTTCACTTGTTTTGGAAAAATAACTCATTTTTCTACATATTTGTGAATTATAGCCTTCTAAAAATAACAATTTACATCATTTTTGATTACTTGTAGAAGATTATAGATTTTGCATGTGTTTACTAAAATTTTCTATATTACAAATTTTAATTTGCAATAATAATTAAGTTGTCTAAAATTACAAAATTTTAATTTTGTTTTTCCTAAGAAATTCACCTAAGAACCCATTATTAATCACACATACAAACTCAAAACAAAATTACATCTCTTAACTCTCCTTTTCTCTAATTTAATCATTTAATAATACTAAAAAACTCTTAATAAGAGCTTACTGATAATGTTGCTCTGATAGTTAAAAAAACTGGTTAGGAAAGCTCCCACTCACTTAAGAAAAATTAGGTAACGCTAGTGATATACATCTGAAACATATTGAAAGGTGAAAATAAATATTTTGCAACCGTTGTGCCACATTAATGATCTTTATTTGATTAAACAGTGTCGTAAAAAGGAAAATGCATCAGGTACATATACATTATAGTCTAAACACTCAGACATAATTCGATTGTTCTGTTGTGACAAGTAGATATGGTAAATAAAGGGTGAAGAAGGTGTTTCAGGAGAGGAATATTATCATAAATAATAGTAATAGAAAAGAGAATTTAGGAATAAAAGAATAAAAATAGGAAAAAGAGATGAGAGGAGAGAATGGTTTCTTAATGAGGGCCATGCAGTAGAAGCAGAAGCAGCACATGCTCCAATATCTCTAGCTAACTCATCGATCCACATAAGAAGATATCTTTAAAGGTATATATCATCAACATTCAATTGATTCTCTTATTAGATCATATCTGTTGATGTTAGAACTCAACACTCGTTATCAAATTGTGAAACTTCGAATCAAGTACTTTATTAGATGAAAACGGATTACAAACGAAGACGAAAGAAATCTTTCAAGCTCTAGGACTTTTCTCTCCCCTTTTTGTTTTATTTATTCCTAGGTTTTGAACTATTATTTATAGGCTTTTGCTCTAGGGTTTTGGAGAAGATCCTCTCAAGATTCTCCGAGATTTCCTCCTTGATTTTAGGCGAGCTCCGCAGAGATTGATTGCTCGCTTAGTCGGCTACGCTTTCCCGGCTTTGCGTGCTCACCCCTCGGACGTTATGAGGCTCGCCTTGCCACCTGCTCGGCCTGGCCCACCTTCTCTTGTTCTTCGTTATTGGGCCTCTTCAGACTTTTGGGCCTGGTACAACAATATCGATCCATCCATAAAACATATAGATATGTCTTTTCAATATATGATGCGTGGGAATATCGTGTTCCTGATATTTTCTAGTTCGGATGATACTGAGACACTTGTGAGACATGTCAAATTGATTCTCTCTTTATTCCTTTTAATTTTTATATTAATTTGGTTTCGTTTATTTCTACCGACGATCAAGATTTTTGAGAATATAATTTTGTCTTAGCATCTCTGGGGTAGTATCACTAATGCATGTCTAGATTAATCAATTATACAACAAACCAATGAAAATTGTATGTTCTGATAAATTATGAGCTTCCAACACAAAATCAATTGATAATGAATAGATTGACTCCTAACTTATATATAATAAGTTAGAATGATCCTAATTTTCGATGTGGGATATTAATCACATTCTAACACGCCCCTCGAAATGATAGGTGGTATAACCAAACATTTCGAAAGACCACAACATACGCATCAGCATTATATATGCATGTTGGGCCAAACTCATAGCAGACTTTTAGTAGTGTATTTGATGGGTCAGAATCTTGGATTCTGATACCATGATAAATTATGGATTTCCAACACAAAACCAATTGGCAATGAGTGGGTTGGTCCCTAGCTTATATATAGTAAATTAGAATGATCTCAACTTTCGATGTGGAATATCAATCACATTCTAATATATTCTACTCAACTCTAATTCTTTATTGCATGCAGAGTAGAGCATAGACATAAACTATTATTCATTCTAAATCAACTTAGTAAAATCATATTTATATATAGAAAATGTGCATTGGATAATGCGGTTGCGGCCACTTTATTGAAGATGACCAATTAGGCCTGAAAACCAGGACAGTTTTTATTCTTTTCATTTGTTTATATTCATCAACCATTAACAATAGTGCCACATTTCTTTTGAATTCCATGTTTTGATACCATCGCATTATGTCAAGAAGATACGACTAACGGTACCTTTTTAATAAATTATAATTACAAGAAGCTTTAATTATGAAAATCAATTATTACTATATGATATCCATGTATATAATTATGTATATTATATACATGTTGCCCACTAAATAAGCTTAACTAAGAGCAGAGATTATAGTTTGAGTTGAGTCGTATCGCTTGATGTATATTTGTAAATAACATAAAGGAGAGATCATAAGTTATTACAAAGGGAAGTGATTCCAAAGGCATATCTTCTATTCTGTCTAATCTTATTCTTTGTTTAAAACTCCTCTCCATGCATTATTCTTCTTGTTCACATATTTATTGCTTCCTCTCTATAAGTTTGGTGAGTCCTAGTTATATATCGTGAGAAAGAGCAAATAAATGGGTTTGTCTTCCTTCATATCAACCATCACTTACTGTTTGTTCCTTCGCTATCCACACAAGAAGCCAAAGCACAAAAGTGTCAACTATTACCACACCATGTCAAGAGGTCGTCCACTTTCTTTACAGGTATGTATTCTCTTTATTTTACTCTTTTAGTCAACAACAAGTTTCATGTCTATATAGCTTACTCTCCATTAGTCAATCTTATGATCATGATCAAAATTTGTTTTATTCTCATACATGCCGAATGAAACGACGAGTGCAAATTAAGTTTGTGGTAAAATTGATAGAGGAAAAAACCAGTTAGAGTTTTTTTTTTTTTTGTCAACATTGGATCGACAAGTCCCGATCTATAGTCTAAAACCCACCCTTAAAATCTCTTTTTTAAGCTACCATAATGTAACGGATAGGGATCAAACCATGATACAAAATCATTAGCTGGATCATCCTAAACACTAGAGAACAACTCAGCAGAGTTATTTAAGTTGCTTTAAAATAAACCTAATTACAGAATAAGCTATCTAGCATCTCCTTAATTATCATAAAACCAAAAAAGAAACCCTTAATTATCAAATTAAGTTTGTTGTGAGGAAAAATGATAAGTAATAAAACATATTGGCATATCAGATTCTCAAGGAATATTGAAATACTGTGTTTTTCTTTTGTTTGTTAAAAAATGACTTATGGTTTTTAATTGATTCGATAAGGAGAATCGGACAAAACTGAAACAGAATGTCATAAGTTTGTCTCACTAGTGGATGTTGCTATGATTATAATTATAATATCTTTTGGCTTATTCACACCAAAAGGTCCATATCGTTGTTTTGTTCTTTATAAACTTATCACATATTAATACTAATTATAATTACTTTAATTTGTAATAAACGAATGGTTCTAACAAGACGACCGACCTAAAAGTAAGGATGTGTTGCACTGGATGCGAGAGAGTAGTCAAGCATGCCATTTACAAACTCAGAGGTATTCTCATAATTAGTTAAAAGTACTGTCTTTTCAATTAAGTGGTGGTGGTCTAATGGTTTATACTTGGAGAATAAGTTGTCTTGTTAGTCTAGATCAAGGATCCTTTCATTACTAATTATTTTCATTTGCTCACCAAATATCTAAACCTGAATTGCGTCTGGCTCCGGGAGGTTGGTTTGAGTTTCGGCCCAAACTCCTCCTCGGTTAAAAAAAATACTGTGTTTTAGGGTCTGATTGGTAAGAGTTGTACCTTTGAGTTCTTTGCTATAGGATTTCAGGTATAGGTTTTTTGGTTGTAGACTTTTCTGATGTAGGATTTTGTTTTTGTAAAACTCATAAATTTTGGTTCTAGAATTTTGGCTTTCTACAGCCAAAAACATTCTATAAATAAAAAAATTGATTTCTAGAGCAATGAAAGCCAAAAATAAACCTAATGCATGATTGGTATAGTTTTAAGACTTTTGAATTTTTTTTTGCTTTCTAAAGCAACCAAAATCATTACCAAATCATACGAATATATAAAGAGTAAGAATATATTGTAAATATCAAAGTAGTAACTAAAGGGGATTGTTGGTGGTAAAGGGGTAGACTCGGTGGAAGTGAACCTGGAGATGGAAAAGGTAACGGTGGTTGGATACGTGGAGAGGAAGAAGGTGCTAAAGGCGGTGAGAAGAGCCGGTAAGCGAGCCGAGTTCTGGCCTTACCCTGACATGCCTCGCTACTTCACTTCGTCTGAACATTACTTCAAAGATACCACCCGTGAGTTCAGGGAAAGCTACAACTACTACCGCCATGGCTACAACATCAGCGACCGTCACGGTCACATCCACGTAACCAACCGTGGCGATGACAAAGTTAGCAACATGTTCAACGACGATAACGTCCACGCCTGTCGCCTTATGTGATCTTAATTCCTAGCTTCCTTTATTATCGGTGTCTTTGTGTTTATACATGTTGTAACATTTGTAGCTTTGAATTATTAGTTCGTATGCATAATGCTTTATTTTATAAAACGACAAAAAATTAGTTATAACGTTCAAAAAATTCATTTTTACACTTCTGAGTTGGAAAGACTAATACAGATTGATGTTCTAGAATGGTGCTCTAGGTCTATTTCAAATTCGAGTTATCAAAATAATCATGGCATTGTATCCTCTCCTAGATGTTTGGATTGCCCCTCCACGGTCTCCTTAATTGTAATTATGATGCGTCTCATCATGAAACAGATACTTCAGGACTCAGATGGATAATACGGGATCATTTAGGAACTGTTTTACATCGGACATCAAAAGGATTTGAAGGACGCTATACAGTCAAAAAAGCTGAAGGTAATGCTTTAATTTAGACAATGCAAGCAATATGGGAATTGGGATATCGATCGATAATTTTCGAAGGTGATAATATCAATTTTACCGATGTTGTTACTGGCCGGAGTCATAATATCTGATTACATAAGCTTCTAGTAACGATTAATTAGTCCGATTACATAAGCTTCTAGTAACGATTAATTAGTGGAAACCAATATTCAACAACGTTAAGTTTATTTATTGTTATCGAGAAGCGAATGCGTGTGCAGATGTTTTGAACAAGCACAACTTATCACACCTGCTATTAAATGGGCATATTTATCATACTTGTCCTATGTTTTTAACATCTTATATAATAACTGATTATTTACAATTATAATAAAATATTTTACGTCGGAAAAAAAAGAAAAGAAATGAATTGAAAAGTATATTAACTACATACTATAAATAATTGTTTTGTTTAAATTTGTGTCTTAAAAACCATATACAAGGTGATCTCATAAAATAATGCATTCAAATTATATTAACTAAACTACCATATATAATTATTTGTGTAAATACGCATATTAAAAACGATACCTAACGTAATATTTCCAATAAATGATTGAAAACCGATAATAAAATCACAAAAATATCTTTACAATCATACTAATTTTTAGTGGCACTCTAGGTAATATTCTACATTATAATAATTACAAATTTTTAAAAAATGCTATTTTTTTATTATATACAAGATAGAAAAAAAAGAATTTCAAATCTCCTGACCTCTAGCTTAATGATAATTACTAAGTCTTTTATAGACACGCGCATTTGTATGTTTCGGGATCGAGTCCCACCGTCTGCGTTATGCAGGAACTTGGCTACTGGGCCGGCCAGTTGTAGTCTAATATTGACAAAAAAAATCTCCTATATACTAAAACTCACGAATTAACCTAAAAATTATAAATTTTGGTTTTTGGTTTTCAGTTAATTAAAAACTCTCTAAAAACTAACTTTTGAGAATTAGATTTTACAAAACTATGAATGGCCAAAATATGGTTTTGTAAAAACAAAAACTAAAAACTAGTGCCAATCAAGGCATTAAAAAAAAAAAGAAAGAAGCAAATAGAAATATATGGAAAGACGAAGGCGGCAATGACAATTGGGTCCGCGCGGTTCATATTTATACTCTCTGTGTATTTCGTTTCGTAATAGATCGATTGGGTCTGTATAATCTCTGAACTCCAAAGACGAAGGCGGCGATGACGAGCTTCGATCTAAGAACAGAATTGATCCATCTCTCTAAGGACGAACGCAAAATTTTCGATCTGCTTCTCCGTGCTGTCCGCAATTTCACTCCCGAAACGAAGCTTCGCGTAGCCGGCGGCTGGGTCCGCGATAAGGTACTCTCTGGAAGATCTAGAGTAGTGAATTAAGTGGTGGAAGAGATTACGATTCCTGGATTTTTACATTGTATCGTCTCTTGTGGTTGGAAATTTCTCTAAGTATAGAATAGTTCACGTTTGCTTTTATCTCTCTTTCCAGATTCTGAGAAAACATTCTAACGATATAGACATCGCAATCGAGAACATGTTGGGAAGTCATTTTCTTGTTAAGCTCAACGATTACTTACGTTCTCAAGGGGAGGAGGAAGTACAAGGCCATGTCATTGAAAGGTCTCGAAATTGTGGAGGTTCATTTACTCTGTCTGCATCTGATGCTTACTTGATCTTAACTGGCTTATTTTGTGCCCGTTTCAGCAAACCTACAGAAGACAAACAACAGTTGGCGACCGTAAAGATGCGTCTCTATAATTACTCGATAGATCTTGTACACTTGAGAACTGAAGAATTCGCAGGAAACAGTCGTTTTCCTGTAAAAGTGGTACTGCTACATTTTTATGTTCTCTTTGTTATTTGAAGATGTCTTTGCTTCGAATGCCATAAACATAACCTCTCTTTAAGGTTTATGCCTCCTTTTTTGTATAGGGTTTTGCCACCGCAGAAGAGGACGCTTATAGGAGAGACTTAACAATTAATAGGTACTCTCGTCATTGACTCAAGAGAGACAAAATAAGTAGCATACCTGATGATATGCGTATCACTAAATGCCAATTGCGTGACGATGTCTTGTGTTTCTCAGCTTATTCTACAACATTCACACTGGCTTAGTAGAAGATTTTACAGGAAGAGGTTAGTTCATCCTAGTGTTTTGAATTTCGTGTATTGTCGGAGTTAGTGGTTTACAAGGAATGATACAATCATAGGCATTCATGACCTCATGTATGGAGTAATTGCCACTCCATTGCATCCGCGAGCTACTTTTCTGGACGATCCCTTGCGAGTTCTTCGGGCTATACGCTTCGGTATTTGTATTTTCGTTTCATTTTCCTTCGCTTTGATAACATCTGTGTGGTAGGTAATCGTTTTGCCAGTCTTAACTACATTATTGCAATTACAGGTGCCAGGTTTGACTTTACTCTGGATAAGAAACTTAGGGACGTGGCTTCCAGTGAGGAAGTCAGGAAAGCTCTTGCAGAAAAAATCAGCAGAGAGCGTGTTGGAAACGAAGTAAGGATGACCACTTCTTGCTTCTCTTCTTTGGTAGGACTTGTGTTTTAACACAAACTGATGCAGATGGATTTGATGATATCTGGGAACCGACCAGTTTCGGCAGTAGCCCATCTCTGTGATTTGAAACTGTTTGGGCTTGTCTTTGCTCTGCCCTCTTCGTCTGAGCCTGCACCATCCGAGAACTGCGGCAGGTTTATCTCTTTTTTCTAGGCTTTTACATCCGGTTCTTAGCAAAGTCTGTTAGTCTTATTTTGCATCACACGCTTTGTTTCTCTAGCCTATGCCGAGCCTACATGGAAGCTATGTGGAACCTCATTCATACACCTGAGCTCGGATTTAGCGTGAGTTATTAGTCTTGTCTCCATCAGTTGTTTGTCTATAGACTTGTTAGATCTTTACTAGTGTCCATCCTTTTCTTTTTTTTTCAGAGTGAAGACATAAGGCATGCTCTGTATGCGGCTCTGCTTCTCCCATTTAGGAAAATGGTTTACAAAGACAAAAAAGGAAAATTGGTACTTTATTTCAAAATTAAGTATTTGAGCTCTTTCTGTATTAGCTAGATCTGAGTTTTTGGCTGTCTAAGCAAACATAACATGAAGCCTTTTCCAGGTTCCCGTAGTCAACTACATTTTTAAAGTCTCCTTGAAGCGGAAGAGCAGTGACGCTGATACGGTGAGCTCTGTTTGGCTGATTGACACTTGTGTTGTATTTATGGGATGTGTTGTTATGTTTTGGCTGCCTTTAATGGGATCATGGTAACACGATCTGTCTTTTGCAGGTTGTTAATATACACCGTGCCACGGGGAGATTCATGTCGTTGATTCTTCCGCTTCAGCTGAAGAATGACGTACAAGTGGACAAACGTGAGTGGGGCACTGATGTTTTAGATCTCTTGGAGTACATCTCTCTAAATGATCCGGAGTTCCCGGCTAAATCTAAAATAAGAGTACTCGCAGGGTTTCTTCTTAGAGATGTTAAAGACTTATGGCGTGTTGCCCTCTTGACATCACTATTGCTGTCTACGGATGACCAGGACAACACCAATCTCGATTTCCAACTTAACAAGAAAAGAGCAATGTATGTAACAAGTGAGGGCACCATTCGTGAACTTCATCTTGATAAAATCTGGGACTTAAAACCTCTGGTGGATGGAAATGATATCATTAAAGCTCTACAACTTAGAAGCAAAGGATCCATCATCCGTGAATGGCAACAAAAATTGTTGACATGGCAGTTAGCTTATCCCAACGGGATGCCGATCAGACAAAGACAAACAAAGACAGTTAGCTTATGATAATTTGTATATTTTCATTTTCATTGTTTAAATGCATGAAGTATAGCCAATCACTAGTTTATAATCCAAGTTATATATCTCTTGGATTAATGCTCGGAAGATAAGAATAAAGGCATAACATAGACACCAAAAGATCTATATAACAAACAAATATCGATATGTCAGTCTCAGTCATATCAGGTGATGAACAACAAGCAAAGAGGCAGAACAAACAATGTGATGTTATATAATGCGATACTGCATGGTATCGGGAAGATCATCTTATAAAAATTACACAACCTAAATCCCTGTTCCTGGTCTGAGCCACACCAATCAGAACCGACCAAAATATTCAGCATGTGAATGCTGGTTTCACTTGGACCAAGCGACAGCGTCTATCTCGGATTGGGCAGCTCGGTACAACTCCAGCCGCTTAGAGATGGCACCACGTCTTTCCATTACTGCTGGATCTTCATTCAACAGCGACGAGAGCCTCTTCATCTGTTGGAATTTACCAGCTTTGTTCACTCTTGTGTTTACCCACATAACATTTCTCTATGTTAAGACAAAAGGCAAGAGAAAACTTACATCCATGGTACCAAGCTCGGCAAAGAAATGATCGAGGAGACTGCGCTTCGCTTCTCGGACTTGGCAGTAGACGATGGACTTGGGAATTGAATTCCGCAGGCCAGCACAGACCATGTTCACATAAGAGAGAACATTGGATCCTGTTGCCATATGTGTAAGGTGTGTGAGATAGAAATATATACTTCACCACATGACTATATATATGCTTTAACTTACCAATTCGTCTGAGATAAGAATCGTTGTAACGGTCAAAAATGGAGTGTGTGGGGTTACCGCCCTTCTCAACATCTTGGGGAAGCTTCCTAAAGAAATCAACAGTGAGGTAACTGCACTCCATGTCGACCAGCTGCAGTGTTGCTTTCCTACTTCCCTCCCGCATTTTATCCAGCGACTCTATGGCCGCGTTTGTCACTTCCACTCTCAGAGCTGGGTACTGCTTTAGTTCCTGCATATGTTCAAAATTAAATATAACATTGTGCAAAAGTAATAAGTTGTTGGAGATATAAATAGGCCCCCATATATATAAATATACATTACTACAAGAAAAATAGAACGTACCACAGTCTCATTCACAGACTTATGAACCAGATCCTTCAAGATTGCATGAACCTAGTAAAAAAACACCAGAGACGCTTATTGGTTTTTTTTTTCAGGTTTTCGATGGAGTTTGTTTTAAAGGATAAGGTTTAAGAATACGTACAGTGTCAACAGATGCTTCAGCAGGGCCTCGGATGGAGACAATAGAAGACTCAATGAGACGACGATAACCTTGCTCAGGAGCAATCAAGTGAGGCTGATAACCATCAGCCTCAGTGACCAACTTGCGGATGTTGTCCATCGCTAACTGCTTGTCAAACTGCAGTCTCTTCAAAGCCGCAGGAAGTTGGTTATCAAATACACTATACACCTTTTCACCACCAGCACGCCTGTGTAATTAAAAATAGGCTCAAAATTAGTATTTTCCCATTGGTTAAAAGCTGCAATATCTACTCAGACGCAATAACAACTCCTGGTTTAATCTTAAACATTTGCAGCATCAATCAATTTGAAATAACAAGAGTCAAAACGTACACTCCATCTAGATGATCTTTGAATATTTGATCAAAAAGCCGACATATTTCCATTATCGAGTATAGCTTCCCCTGCACCAAAACAGTATATAAATCTTTGATACACATTTGACAATCGATCTTGATAGCTACCAGTAGAATCAAACACAGAAGAATCCACAATCTTACCCCTGCATCAGCTGCAATAGGCTTTCCAAGGCGACTTAGTTCAGTTTCCAGCTCTAATACAGTTTTGTTAATAAGTGACTGAATGCCTGGAATTCTGGACTTGATCACACGTTCTAGATGCTGTGCAACAACAACAAAAATTTGCAGTTAGGCTCTGTGCTGATGGTTGTATACAGAGACTGAGCATTGCCACAAACTTCCTAGTTTTCTAGTAGGTACTTTTGACACTCGTATCTGATTTCGAGCTGTAGCTAAGAAAATTAGCACCAATCGTTGTGTGTAACTCTCATCTATCAGACCTAATAAATTTCAGAATGTCAACGTACGTAATAAAAAGACCCTATAAAAAACTACACCTATCCTTGTAAGCACTTACCTTGGAGAGCATTTTTGCTAAATGCTCGGAACCCATTTTATGAGCAAGGTGCCTATACTCTGTAGTATTGGAAAAGTATTCCCTCTCTCTTTTCCGAGCCGCAATCATGTCAACATTCTTGTTAATATCTTGTTGGGAACGATTGACAACACCAACCCATGGATATTTGAGTTTAAAAGATCTTCCTTCCAGAATCTAGGCAAACAAACATCAGTTTTTAAGGAGTGGTGCACACAATGAACATTAATGAGGAAGCATCTGTATTATGTTTACTACAAAAATTAGCATGCTGTAGCTCAAACATCATATCATACACTAATTACAAAAAACTTATTCTGCATTTCCAACGCGTTTACTACAATTATTCTACAATTGGATAAGGCAACTTACTTCTACTGCATCGGTCCCTTTGTCCATAAGGTCAATCTTTGTCAAGACACCAAATGTTCTCTCCCCTGCGGAGATCACATAGAATATAAGAGATATAGGATGACAGCATAATGTATTGGGTCTCTTTGGTTGCATATAAATGGTTTTCAAAATGCGTACCAGATGGATCAACCTCACGGGATATTTTAATTGCATCTGAAGTAGCAAGATCTTGATTTGCAGGTGAAATTGCCAAAATGAGGCAGTTGGGCTACAAGTAGATTAAATAAAACATAAAATAGAATAATGTTAACTCTTTTGCTCGACAGAAAACCTAAATTAAACGTGGCAATAAGCTGTCAATAAGACATTGAAGGGTCTAGAAATAAGGATTTCCTTATACCTTTTCAATGTAAGACCTAACCATGTTTTCAATGTCCTTTACTATGTTTTCAGATTGTCCCTCTGCATCAACCATAACAAATATTTAGTGTCAGGGTAAATTACCTAGGGTAGAGAATCTATTGCCTCATACTGCATCACTAGAGAAATAGACCTAACTCCTTCCTCTACAGTTCCAGCATGGAGTGCGGTTAATGTTACTTACCAACAGCAACTTTTGTAAGCCCTGGAAGATCAATTAGTGTCAAGTTGACAACTGCACACAGAACAAAGAGGATAAAAGTTTAGAGAGTGACAGAAAACCAGATACAATTAAAAAGAGATTTTGAAGTCTGTCCTGACCTTGGGGAGAGTATATGCTAAGGTGAATGGGGACACTAGAAATTGCTTTGCTGCGTCCAGTCTCTCTGTCAGTTTCATCTTGAATCTCCTTCCTCACAGCAGCTATAAAAGTAATTAAAGTAAGCAAATATCACTGTGATATGCAGTATATGAGAAGGTGAAACTTGAACTGCAAATGAGACAACAACACCCACCAAAATCAGTAAACCTTTTCCTCGGGAGATGAAGAAACTCTGCATACTCCCTTGTTCCATCATCAATCTTTTGCAACTGTAGGACAAGGGGCCTTCGAGTGACGATACCTACAAACAGTTTCAACATATGCATTTTTTCATGGCATAAGGAAATATGCAATTTTAATTTAAATTAGGAAGGAGTGTTAACAGTGTGATTACCAGATCCACGGGGTAAAAAGTCCTTTCCAACGATGCTCTCCAGGACTGAAGACTTCCCTGAGCTCTGTTCACACAACAAGGATACTACATAAACTTAGGGTCGCCTAGAACTATCAAAGTACACTTAAAAAACGCAATCGCAGCTTAAGCAATTAAAGACCGACTACTAGTGACAAGAATATCGAAGTCAAAGCCAAGTCCACGTTCCAGAAGACCGATTGCTTGCATAGCTAGTACTACATCGGACAGACAAATTAACTCTAATTCTCCACGATCCGGGTGTTGTTAGGCAACAAAAAA
The DNA here is from genome assembly GCA_900406435.1 of Lepidium aucheri. Taxonomy (NCBI): domain Eukaryota; kingdom Viridiplantae; phylum Streptophyta; class Magnoliopsida; order Brassicales; family Brassicaceae; genus Lepidium; species Lepidium aucheri. The sequence goes on along the minus strand of OVBA01002530.1, from coordinate 9,151 downwards.
ACGAAGTTCGCAATTCCTCAACTTCATATTAATTCGTAATCATAAAAGTTGAACGAATCGTAAAATGGGTCTTCAAGCAAATATACAGAGATACATAAATGAAGGGGAAAGGGATCGAGATGCAAACCTGACCACCAACAACGGCAATCGCAGGCAAGGAATCCCAAAGAGTAGGTAAAGCGCCGGCGTCTCCATGGTCTCCGAGAGCTGTGCAAGCTCTCTGTATCTTGTTAACCAGAGAGATCAAATTATCCATCGTCCTCTACTCCTCTTATCTCCAAGATCAAAAGATAGACCCTAAGGCTGCGTCAACAAATACAGTAGCAGCTAGAGCAGATCGGCAAGATCTGATACCTTCTGCAAGGAGAAATGAGTAAGGCAGGTATAGATCTGTAAGTTATGGAACCAGAGAGAGAGATGAGATTTTGAATTTGAATCGAGGAGAGAATTTGCGAGTGAATTGTAATTTGTTGTTTTGCCTTAAGAAAGTAAAAGGGAAGAAAGAAAGCGGTTTATATAAGCTAATGCTCAGAGGTCTTTTCTTTTTCTTCTCCTTTTTCAAAGACTACATGAAACGGCATGGTGTTTTATTTGATACATCAAAAGCGACGAGGTGTTTGTACTCCTACAATGAAAAGATACTAGTACTAATATGAATGCAATGAGATATCACTTCATGTGGACCACTAACATGCTCATTCCTCCACCTACTAGCCAAGGAGATTGGAGATTCAAAAATATAAGAGACGTTATTTATTTTTTATTTTATTTTTGTCAATATTTTGCCACAACTGGTCGGTCTACTAGTCAAAGTAAGTATACCTGATTTTAATAGATTTACGACTTACCACTAGGCTAAAAACCTTACTTAACTTAAGGGGTATGATTGTTTATCCGAAAAGAAAAAGTAACAACAAGATAACTCTAAAATTTGAATGTAATGCAGAGTCTAAAGGGGTCTTATTTAAATAAGATTTATGATGATTTTTAATGATTTTGACAAAAATAGAATCTGGTATTTTCTAAAAAATCTTAAAAGGCCCTAAGTGTAGCAGAAAACATGGACCGAAAAAGAGCTGGTATATCCTAAAATATGGGCTTCACTCACATTGGGCTGGGTTTTATTTTTGAAAGGATGTAGAGAAGAATATCTAAGCTTTCCATTGGGTCATAAGTGATATTATTGGGCCTTAGTTATAAATTTATTGGGCCTTTTATTATTTTGGTAATTAATAAATTAATTTGGTTACTGTTGAAAAAAAAAATTAATTTGGTTACTCAACCGTTTTCATCGGAAGGTAAGGAAGAGTTAACAAGAAAAGTAGTATTGGTTTGGATCTGACAATATCTGAAGAAGAAGAAGATTAATCTCGAAAAGAAAGAAGACTCCAGAAGATCCCTTCTTCTTCCTTCTCCATGGATCTCCTTTGTCGCTTTTCATCCATCTTTCTCCTTCTCCTCATCTCCTTCTCCTTTGCCTCTGCTGAGATCCGCAAATCAGAGATCCGATCCGATGATCGACCCATCATTCCTTTAGATGAATTTGGTTTTACTCACACTGGTCGTCTCGAGCTCGATGCCTCTAAGATCTCTCTTTCCAACAACAATCCCGATCTCGATCTCTCCAAGGTCGGCTTCTTCCTCTGCACCAGAGACGCTTGGGTCCACGTCATCCAACAGCTCGAGGAAGACGAAATCACCTGCGCTCTTCAGTCCGATCTCGTTAAGCATGTCTTCACCTTCAACAATCTTAAGGGCCCTGATAAGACCAGATTCTCCACCGTTTTCATCGAGAACGACGCTGATCAGTACTCCCTCGTCTTTGCCAATTGTCTCCAGCAGGTCAAAATCACTATGGATGTTCGATCCGCCATGTACAACCTCGAAGGTAAGAAAGGTGGTCGTGATTATCTCTCCGCCGGAAGAACCATTCTTCCTAAGGTCTATTTCTTCTTCTCTGTCATCTATTTCACTCTCGCTGCCACTTGGATTTACGTTCTCTATAAGAAACGTCTCACTGTTTTCGCCATCCATTTCTTCATGTTGGGCGTTGTTGTCATGAAAGCTTTGAACCTTCTCTGTGAGGCTGAGGATAAGTCGTTTATTAAGAAAACTGGAACTGCTCATGGCTGGGATGTCTTGTTCTACATTTTCAATTTCCTTAAGGGTATCACTCTTTTCACACTCATCGTCTTGATCGGCACGGGTTGGTCCTTCTTGAAGCCTTACTTGCAGGACAAAGAAAAGAAAGTATTGATGATTGTGATTCCCCTCCAGGTTGTTGCTAACTTTGCACAGGTGGTCATCGATGAGACAGGCCCATATGGTCAAGACTGGGTCACATGGAAACAGATCTTTTTGCTTGTTGATGTGGTCTGTTGCTGTGCTGTTCTGTTTCCCATTGTTTGGTCCATCAAAAACTTGCGTGAGGCAGCCAAGACCGACGGGAAGGCTGCTGTGAACCTGGTTAAGTTAACTCTGTTTAGGCAGTACTACATTGTTGTTATCTGTTATATCTACTTTACCCGTGTTGTCGTCTATGCACTGGAAACCATTACCTCTTACAAGTATATGTGGACTAGTGTTGTTGCCAGCGAGTTAGCCACACTTGCGTTCTATCTGTTTACTGGTTACAAGTTCAGGCCAGAGGTGCATAATCCATACTTTGTTGTTGATGATGATGAAGAAGAGGCTGCAGCTGAAGCGCTGAAGCTTGAAGACGAGTTTGAACTATAAGAGTGAACCGGATCATCTGGACCTTTCTGGTAAACCGGCTTCTCTTCTTTGGTTTGTGTTCTTCTCTTCTTCTTATGTTATCTTTCTTAGAAAGTAATACATGTTTTTTTTACTTGATTGATTAGGATACTTAAATAGACTCTATGAATGTCTTATGCCCATTGCATAGTATGTGTATTACTGTTAACATAAAACGCTTGGTGTTCTTATACTTAAAATCTGAGTCTCTGCTTTTCATCTGATAGACAAAATGGCTGATAAGAAAAATTAGGCACTCTCTGTGCACTGCTTGTTGGATCTGTATCTAATAGCTTCGTCTCAAGTGACAGCCGAAAGTATTGACATAAATCTAATAAACTACTAATAGTATTTCATTATTTAAATATCTATGCATAAATAAGAAAAAGAGAAAGGATGGGAAGACAAAATAGAGTTGGATAAAAGGTCGGCCTAACAAAGATGGTGAGATATCTAAATCCACGGTCTACATCCTCCGACCAAATAACACCAACCCAAACTAATTCAATTAAATTATGGGCTATATAACGTCATCATCATCCTGATTAAAGGTACAAAGCCCAAAGATCTGGTGGGAAGCTTTTACAACCGAAGATTGATGATGCAAAGCAAGAGGAAGAACAATATGCACTCAACGAATCTGCCTTTTCCCTGCAAGTACGTTACGCATTAATTATTGAAGAAGGTCAACAAAAGTGAGGCATGCTAATTCAGACAAAAGTGAACAAACAAGAGTCATCTCCACGTGATAACCAATCCAAAACACATTGTCACAGTTTGTCGAATTTATAATAAGATTCCAACTTTAACCGAAAGTGGCTAACTTTACCACAATGCTAATCCTTCCTTATTCTACCTTTGTAATTTCATCTACCACTTAGTCTTTCTAAAAAACATGGAGCACGAAATGAGTAATTAACTGTATCAACAACCATCTAGCTTTAAATGAGTAAGAGAATGGCAGAAGCAAAGTTGGCAAAGTATTTACAAGAAATGTAGTTTAAAGTAGAAAACTTTACCCCGGCGGAGGAAATGGACATGTAATCCGGTGATGGATTATCCGTGACTGGCGGGTAGATGCCACCACCTCCGGTTGAGCCACCACTGTTTCCGCCGCTGCTACTACCACCAGTTGAGTTGCCACTGCCACTGCCACTTCCACTACTACTACCGGAGGAAGTTTTGATTCCAAGGGAGTAAACCGGAGTTCCGTCGGGGTTGAAGAGACCATAGTTCCTTTCGGAGGTGGGTCCAGGCTTCATGTTCTCGTTGAAGAGAGCGAAGACGAAGATGGTGAGATCACAGTCTGGTCGAATAGGCGTCCTCATCTTCTTGCTCATCATCATCTTGATCAGATTCCCATTATACTTGCGAGCATTATCGCAGGTGGCCCCGACCTCCTGCGCGTCGCCGTTGGAGGGCCATCCGGTCTCAGAGACGACGATAGGAACTTTCTTGTAGCTGATGCCGACAGCATCAAGGGCGTGGTAGACAGCATCAACCTGAGCGAAGAGCATGTTGTCATAGTGGAAATTAGAGCCAGGATCGGTGAAGCCTTGATTTGGTTGGAAGAGAACGAAGTCGAGAGAAATGTGTTTGGGGTTCTCTTCGTAGGCGAAGAAAGGGTAGGCGTTGATGAGGATTGGTGAGCCTGTCTTGACGTGGAAGTCCAAGATGGGAGTGAGAGAGCTGAGGAGGTCGGGGCGGAAGGAAGTGGCGGAGGGAGGGTACGACACGTCCAAGATGGCCAGTGAGTGAGCCGTCGTTACGAAGATCTGCTTGTTTAGGCCACAGTCCACCAGAGCACCATGGATGTTTTCCATCGCAGGGAAGAGAGAGGCCGTGAGAGCAGACTGGTTGGAAGTGAGGACTTCGTTGCCCACCACGATGGCCACGATCTTGGTTTTTGGAAGGTAAGCCTGCACATTCTCCTTCACCCAGGCTTGGGCCTTTTCAGGGTCTTTCATTTGGGCAAGGTACTCATTGCCGAGGGACACAGTAAGCTCGAAGCCGGAGCCGGAGAAGGCACGAAGGGCTTGTGGATCGGCGTCATAGAGCTTGACTTTGGTAGCTCCAACAGACTTGAGGAGAGGGATGACGTTTTTAGGGGGAGGAAGGTTGTTAGCAACCTGGCCATAGTTGATGCCGATGGAGGAGACGATGAGAGGAAGAGAAAAGAGAGCAAGACAAAACACAGAGAAGAGAGACTCAGAGGACGCCATGGATGAAGTGAGAAAGAGAGAGAGAAGAAGAAGAAAAAAGAAGTGAGTGGTTGCAAGCAAAATGATAGAGGAGGGAGGCAGTGATGGGACCAGAGCGTTAGGATTCACTAACATTCAAAGAAAATAGTAATAAAGAAATAATGAAAAAGAAGAAAGAGAGAGATAGAGAGTAATGTTGGTTTGGATGAGCTGGAAGTCAGTGTCTCTGGAGCAGTAGAGAGAGAGAGCATCTTTCGTGTTTTAATTGCCATTTGCTTCATCTCTTTGATTCTCATTTCCTAATGACAGATCATTCTTGTCTTCTTCTCTCTTGGTACTCACATTACAACAGTAGTTGCTACATGTAGACAGAACATCAACTAACACTCTCTCTCTGGACTATTGCACCACTCATGTCTTTCAAGTAGCCTGTTTGCTTAACTAGTCTTTCTAATACAAGATTGAGTGAATCCTGCTTAGGTTTAATACTGACCTTAAAATTGCTCTTTATTATACCCATACTAACAACTGAGTTACCACCAAACATTGCCCACAACCACACATGTTTGTCTCATGTAAGTAAATGCAGACCAGAAAATGCGATAGGCAATAAATATGAAACAAAGTTACCCCAAGAAAAGGTTCTTCAATTAAGCATTCCTTGAAGCAAAGTGGGACAAAGACAAGTTAAAAAATTGTCAAATAGAAACAGTAAAATAGAAGAAAACAGGAGAAGAAGATGAATGGTAAAGACCCAAGTGACGCACTCACGCTTTGTAAGTCAAAACCAAAGCTTTTGCATCACCCAAGTTTAAGAATAGTATTTGAAATTGAATCTCTTATCTGTGTGCTGTGACCAGCGTCTCTATAAACCTCAAACCATCAAACTTGGGCTCGAATTTCTCAGACCCATTCGTCTTCCTCGACTCCCAGCCCTGATCAAATTCATATATCCACATTTCAGTTTCAAACCGGAACAATGGAATCGAAATCGCAGATCTAAAAAAATGAAACCTTTGGGGAGATAGGAGGAAGAGTAGAGGAAGAAGAGAGAGCAGCGGTGGAGACGGCAATGACAGAAGCAACGACACCGCTCGAAACCTTAGTCGTCATCATCACTTCTTGGGCTACAACGACGCCGGATCTCGACCACCACCACCGACTCTCCAGCTGCGTTACGCTTTCTTTTGGGCCTTTTATTATTATTTCAAATTTCGTTTAAACCAATATTGCCCTTCCTTTTTTACCAAACAAAAAAAAAGAGAAAAAAAATCTCTTAAAACGTCGAAACATATATTAGGAGATATATAGAATTTTATGCGTTTATGAGTTTGTGGCCATTATCTTCTCAGAGTCTCTGCTCTTAGCTCAGAGAGAGAAGAGAGATGGCGAATTCCATTTCTTCAGTATCTCTTCCGCGATGTTTTTTCTTTAACAATGCTACACACAAATCAAGGCCATGGCCGAGCTCCAGCAATCTCATCCTCAACACTTCATCAAAGCATCTTCATCATCATCCACTCCTCTCTTTATCTTCTTCTCCAGCTTCCGTCGTAGAAACTGATGACAACGACGACCTCACTTTCAGGTACCCTTTTGGTTCTCTTCATCTATTCCATTGGAAAGCTCAAAATTTTAGAGTTAAAGATTGGAGATTGTAGGGCTCGATTCAGACATGGATGTAATCCTTCAAAACCTATCCAATTAGAATTCTTGTCTGTTGTAATGGATAACTTAGTCTCTACCATAACTACATGGATGAGTTTGGCGACAGTGGTTGCAATTAATGGCTTTTGTTTTGTGTGTGTTGTAGTCTATTGAAAGATGAATCTCTCCAATTTGGCTTTAGTGATTGCATAATTTATGATGCATCATCCATCTATATAGTAAGTAGTAACGTGAGGGAATGAAACAGTGGTTGCAGAGGATGTGGGAAAGAGGAGAAAGAGAGTGGATGTAATGGTGATGGAAGGATTCAAGGTGGCATTGCAACTGTCCCTGGTTTTGGTTGGTGGCCCATTAAGGCTTACCGGCCCTGTCCTGCGTTTGTCGAGGCTGGAGGTCGATACCGCCCCATTGGACAGAGTCTGGACGAGGTTGCTTTTGGTCGTGGTGGCTCTAAATCCTCTTCTTCTACAGAAGATTCACAGCTAAGGTATGTTATAATGTATTATACATTGCAGCATCAACTACAAGATTGTCAAGCTGCTTTGACTATTTGATAGTTTTCTTTTTTTTGTTCGTTTTGCAGCAATAAAAAGGCAAGTTCAAGCAAGTGATGATACAAGGGAGCCAGTATTTAGTCCAAGAACAACTTTTTTTCTTCTTCTTTTTGGAATTTGTAATGATAAATTCATTGGGCCTGAACATATTGTCGGCCCATGTACAATCATACGACCCAATAGTTAAAAAGACCTTTAAAACGTGAAAGAAGAAGATATGTCTCATTGGTGGGCTCAAAGTCAAAACAAAAACCCTTTGGTTTCTCTTTGTCGGCGAGACAATAATGGAGGAAGTAGCGAGAGAAGAAGTAGAGATCGATAAGAACCTAAAGAGGAAAATAAGGAAAACAGTGAAGAAGATATTGGAAGGATCGAGCTTGTACAAGATGACAGAGATGAAGGCGCGAGAAGAAGCTTCATCTAAATTGGAACTCGATCTCTCTCAAGATCCGTACAAGGACAGTGTGAGAGAAGCAGTTGAAAGTTTTATCGAAGAAGCAACAAAGGTGGTGGGAAATAAGACGGGAAAACGGCCGAAACCTACATAAACTTTTGATATCGTGCTAATTCATACACGAACTTATGTGTCAAGACTTAAATCTATTTTTATTGATAAAAATTGTAAATTTTATACAAAACTATTATTTTTCGGCTAAAATTAATGTTGACTGTTATTTTCGTTATTTAACCGTTAACGTGACACATGTACGGCTGAACACGTGACACGTGTACGGCCGAATAAATTTTATTGAAATAAAATCAAAATAAATTATAATAAATTAAAATAAATTATTTAAAATTAAAAATAAATTGAAATAAATTAAAATAAATTATATTAAATTATAATAAATTAAAATAAATTATTTTAAATTGAAAATAAA
>OVBA01002529.1:0-33718 GCA_900406435.1 Lepidium aucheri | reverse complement strand
GTTAGGATCTTTAGATTATTAGTAGAGGGGTAAATTCAACGAGAGTTGGTTCATCTTTATTTATGTTCAAGCCGAGAATAAGTTTAAATTAGTTCCTGAATAGTTTCCCTGACAAGAGTTCTAACTCTCGAATGAATACCTGATATCCGATTGCTTTAATATATTGATTACATTTACGTTTAAGTTGTTAGTATCTATCTCTCTGATTTTGATTGATATAGCTTGCGATTTAATAGAAGTTGAAAGTGTGATTTGGTTCTCTAACGATTTCGACCCCTAAATACTATTATGTTTGTTGTGCACTTGCAGTAGGATATAGGGTTAAAACTCGTAGTATCAGCAGACCGTGGCAGTTTGACAAAGAGGCCCTACACAATGGCCACACCAACTTCTATTCGTTCATGCATGATAAACGCAAGTATAACTTGGCAAGTGCATGAGCTTCAGCTGAGGATGGTTCAGTCCACCAAGGTTAGTAAACCTTCTCTCTTTGTGACTCCAAGTGTTATAGAGAAAACCTTGTGCGCCAAGCAAACCGTGCTACTAATGCTTTCAAAGAGAATGTTTGTCTTGAGATGTCTTGTGCAGATTTGCTACCAAGGATCCGTAAGCTTTAAAAGCAATTTAAAGACGTGTTTCCAGAAGAGACACCAGCTTGTCTACACCCGATCTGAGACATAGAGCACCAGATTGATTTTGTACCCGGTTCCGCACTACCGAACCATGCAGCTTACCGCATTAATCCGCAAGAAGCTAAGGAACTAGACGACAAGTTCAAGACCTATTGGACAAAGGATACATCCGTGAGAGCCTTAGTCCATGTGTTGTTCTAGTCTTGCTCGTGCCAAAGAAGGATGGGTCATGGACAATGTGTGTGGACTGCCGTGCAATCAACAACATCACCATCAAGTACCGCCATCGCATTCCACGATTAGANTCAAGTACCGCCATCCCATTCCACGTTTAGCCGATATGCTAGATGAACTTCATGGAGCCACCATCTTCTCCAAGATAGATCTCAAGAGTGGTTATCATCAAGTTCGCATGAAGGAAGGTGATGAGTGGAAGACCGCCTTGAAAACCAAACAAGGTTTGTATAAGTGGCTTGTGATGTCGTTTGGACTCACCAACGCACCAAGCACATTCATGAGACTCATGAACCAAGTCTTAAGGGCTTGCATCTGTAAGTTCGTTGTGGTATACTTTGATGATATTCTTGTTTATAGTTCATGTTTGTCGACCACTTAATGCACCTTAAGCAAGTACTAGAGACTTTTCGTCAAGAAAGCCTCTATGCGAACCTCAAGAAGTGCACCTCTTGCACTAATGAGTTTGTGTTTTTAGGCTTTGGTTATGTAAGGAGTTTTCATGAGAACATCAAAGATATTGAAGATATCAAGAGAACATCAAAGATATTGAAGAATGGCCAACACCTACAACAATTGGTTATGTAAGGAGTTTTCATGGCTTCGCAAGCTTCTATCGCCGCTTTGTCAAGAACTTTAGCACCATAGCTGCTCCTCTTACAGCCGTGATTAAGTAGGATGTTCCATTCAAATGGGGAGAAGCACAAGAGAGTGCCTTTTCCGAGGTGAAGTCATGCCTCACCAAGGCTCCGGTTTTGGCTTTACCAAATTTTGAGAAGACTTTTGAAGTGGAGTGTGATGCTTCCGTGTTGGGAATTGGGGCTGTGTTAACTCAAGACAAAAGACCCATAGCTTACTTCAGTGAGAAGCTAAATGAAGCCACTCTCAACTACCCAACATACGACAAGGAGTTATATGCATTGGTTTGAGCCTTAGAATTTGGCAACACTATTTACTAGCCAAAGAGTTTGGGGTTCACATCGATCATGAGACTTTGAAGACTTAAGGGGTCAGACCAATTTGAAGAAGAGGCATGCAAGGTGGTTAGAATTCGTAGAGACATTTCCCTATGTCTTAAAATATAAGAAGGGAAAGGAGAATGTAGTTGTGGATGCTCTTTCTAGAAGGCACAACCTCATTACCATCTTGGATGCCAAGGTTCTAGGTTTTGAGTTCATCAACAACAACTACAATGAGGATGCAGACTTTGGAGACTACAATGAGGATGCAGACTTTGGATTTGAGTTCATCAAGGACTTGTTTTGGGAAAGAGGTTGTGCATACCGCAAGGATCAATGAGGGACTTGATACTTAGAGAAGCGCATGGCAGAGGACTTATGGGACAGTTTGGTGTTGCTAAGACTCTAGCCATGGTGACCGAGCATTTCTTTTGGCCGCACCTAAGGAGAGATGTGGAACGGTTGTGCATCAAATGTGCAACATGTTTCAAGGCCAAAGCTAAGTCGCATCCTCATGGTCTATATCTTCCTTTACCTATTCCTAATGCTCCTTGGGAGGATATTTCTATGGACTTTGTTTTAGGTTTGCCAAAGATCAAGCACAAGGATTCAATCTTTGTTGTAGTGGATCGCTTCTCAAAGATGACTCACTTCATACCTTGTGATAAGACCAATGATGCATTACAAATCGTCGATCTATTCTTCAAGGAAGTGGTGCTTCTACATGGAATTCCAAGGACCATTGTTTCCGATGGAGATGCCAAATTCATAAGACACTTTTGGAGGACTTTGTGTCGTAAACTAGGCATCAAATTGCTCTTTTCAACCACTTGTCATCCTCAGATCGACGGCCAAACCGAAGTGGTAAACCATACTCTAGGTACTTTACTTAGAGCTACGCTCGGTAAGAACTTAAACAATTGGCTTTCATGTTTACCTATGGTTGAGTTTACTTATAACCGAGCTAACCATTATTCTTCTAATTTTTCACCATTTGAAGTAGTGTAAGGTTTCAATCCTTTGACACCCATGGACTTTACACCACTTCTTCCACGCCACTACCTTGACAAGAACACAAGTGCCCGAGCTGGTCCGCAAGCTACATGTCAAGGTCAAGGAGAATTCGGAGAATAAGGCTGAAGCAATCAAGCAAAGAGAGGACAAGAGGCGCAAGGATGTGACATACAAACCGGGAGATTGGGTTTGGGTACACATGCGTCCTGAGCGGTTCCCGAACAAGCCCAAGTCCAAGCTCTCGCCATGCGGTGATGGACCGTTCCGAGTGCTAGAACGGATCAACGACAATGCATACCGCTTGGAGCTGCCAGGTGAGTTCAACATTTCTTCAAGTTTTGATGTTGCTGATGTCTCTCCTTTCCATGTAGACAATGACGATGCACCCATGATGGAGCATCTTCAAGAGGGAGGGAATGATGAGGACATCAAGCTAGTTGAACCAAGCAGGCCAATGACCAGAGCTAGAGCAAGCAAGCTTAGGGAACAACTAGGAGAAGCTGTAGCTGACGTCTTGAGCAAGGAAGACGATGCTCCTTCACAGGACCGCACCAAGATCGACAAGAGCCATACTGAAGTCTTTTCAAGAAGTGCAGAGAAGGCCAGGAACTCAAGCCAAGACCAAGCCACACGCCAAGAGGAGAACCAAGACTTCAAGACCTTCAAGTAGCTGATCAAGAGGACCAAGAACCGTCAGGCCTTGAGCTAGAAGCAACCAACATGGCTTGGCCTTTCATCCGGCCCACCAAGGTATGTTTTGTGTTCAATATAAATGTTTTTGCAGGTCCACCAAGCCTAATGGCTCCAGAACCTTAGACTAGAGAGTCTTAGAGTCCATTGGCTTTTATTCTCGTTTAATAAAGTGGACCAAGGCTTCAACTCGTGAAGCAAGGCCACAACCAAACTCTAAGTTAGTTTTCTTTGTTTCCTGTTTGTTTTGGTAATGGGCCGCAACCCATGTTTCATTTGTTTTTCTTTTGAGTTGAGTCGGCCTTAGGGCTAGCTGATAGGACCATTTATAAGGTTCCCTTGCAGCCATGTAACATTCAACTTTATGCATATCAATAAAGACCGAACTTTCTTCTACAAGAAAACCTAGCCATTTGAGAGCTTAGTCGCTTTTCTAGAGGTTCAAACCACAATAACAGATCTTGAGAGGATACCCCTTGATCGAGAGTTTGTTAGAGTGTATCGAGAAGCCTACCATTACTCTTGTGGATCACTCTTCATTCCACCACTTCCGCCGTACATCATCTTCTTATCAAAGGAAGTACACACGGTTCCCTTTGATTAAGATCCATTCTCATCAACCTTAGAGAAGCACCTTGAGGCGTGTATCATAATCTTTGAGAAGATTTTTCAACCCTATTGATCTAGATCTTGTGAATTCTCTGTCAATTGCTGCGTGTAATACTTAAGTTAGACATTCCATCTAGTTAATGATCAAAGGTTTGTTAACTCACTGAAAGTACTTGTTAGATGCTTGGAAGAACTTAGATGAGCAATTCTATCTTAACCACCGTAAGTTGATGTTAAGGTGGATTGTGAACTTATTAGACCAAATTGTTAATGTGGGTTTAGATCTCTAAGGCCAAACAAAAGTTTAGGATTTTTAGGTTGCTAGACATAGTAGTCGATATCACCGGGAATGGGTTAGCTATAATTTAGTTTTTTCTCTTCGAGAATGTTTCTTAAGTGCACCCTAAATAGTGTCATGGTTCAATTTCTAGTTTCGTGATGAATTCCCTAAGCTTCATGTTTTAATATATTGGAGTTAATTTGTTATTCGTAATTTTAAATTAGTTTTCCAATCAACGTTCGTTTTGACTTAGCTCTAATTTGTTTTGAAGGATTCATAGTGTAACAACTTGGTTCTCTTGGATTCAATCCCTGAATATTACTACAGATTTTCATACTTATAGTAGTCTATACGGTTAAAACTCTGTGATATCACATTTTTGACACCGTTGGCAGGGAGCAATTATGTTGCTGTTGGCGGGGACCAATTAGCGGTGGAGGATCATCTCAAGTCAGCTGAATGCTAGCTAAACGGGCTAATGGTTGAGCTGAGTTGGCTCAAACCAGCTGGATATACTGACCGGTAGCAGGGTCAGCTCAAGTAAGTGATAGTCCAGCTGGGCCAGTTGATTGACCAGTCCACTTGCTAGATGGTTATGGTCGATGGTTGGAAAGTTGGACCAACCAATGGAAATGTCGGTTCACAGAACAGTTGGGACGGTTCGTAGAAATCCACATGCATATTTTGGGCAATAAGCGAATGGATGCCTCTTTAAACGGATGCACCTATTCGCCAAATGCTTGAGACGGTTAGCCAAAAGGTACCTTTGCGCAAATGGACATGTCCATACATGCTCTATAAAAGGAGCACGCCTCTGCCTTGTTTCCCATGCTGTCATGATCACACCAATACACAACCAAACACAAAACTTGTAAGCAAATAAGAGAAAGAATTGAGAAAGAGCAAACGAGAAAGGAAAATCAATCGAAAGATTGATCAGGAAACGATGGTGGATGGCGATGACGTAGTGATGAAGGATGCGGTGGGCTTGAACGTGGTGTACCAGGACACGACCCTAGAGGTGAGTGTGTGATTATGGTATTCAGACTAATCAGGCTAGCTAGACTTATCTATACAATCTTAAGTTCCTAAAATTCCTTTTACTTTAATGATAACTGAACTATTGATTGTTTCTTAAGTCATATATAGACCGATGTTCTGCTTTGTTCTATCGAGTGAAGTTTGGCCCATGGCCATCAACGGCATCGTGAGCTGTCTAGCTGATCAGACAAGAGTGATTCTGGCCGACATCAAACTGATTTACGATAGACTGCCGAAAGTGAATAGACCAAGGTCGGCACTAGCAGAATATGGTGTAAAAAGTTGGCGGTCATTCATGCATAGCATGCATTGGATCAGGGTGCATCTGACCGTACTCACTAAGTATTATTAATACTTACCCCTCACCCAAATTTAAAGATTTGATAGAACTGATGAGAAGAATGAGGATGGACTGCAAGGTTGAAGGACTTAGGATGGATGGATGGATGGGAATTCGGATAGATAGTGATCCTAATTACTATAATAACTTATTATGCAAAGAGATTGTTGTATGGAAACTCATTTATTAACTAATAAAGGTCTGCTCTCCTTTACTAAATCTCTAAACAAAACTCGCAACTTAACTCCGATGAATATCGTAATTTTACTAAGTAGAAACAAACAAGTAAGGCTTAACAAAAGGACTAGACTTAGATGGGTCGTTTCTGATTTGCTGTGTGTTTCCACTCTTGTCTTCACCTCTGTGTTCCTTTGAGAAAATATTTGACTATCAACGAATCAATGCTGTTTCTTTTATATGAAAATGTGTTTTGTAAGTGAAAGTTGTAATGGGATTAGTAAGATTTGGTGTTTTTACTAGATTCATAGAGATGAAGAAACTGGAAAGATACTTAATTTAGTACTCGTATTCGTATGGTTTCCTCTTTGAATCAAGTTTCAAATTAAACTCCAGCTTGATGTCCTTACCCAAATTCAGCTCAATGGTCATGTTATTGACATCAATCATAGCTCCAACTGTAGCTAAAGATGGCCTTATAGGCAGTAATGGATCATTTGGTTCTTCACCTATTTCGAGCACCACAATGTCTGTTGGTACTTCCACACTTCTGATCATGATGGGCAAATCTTCCAAAAGACCATGAGGCAAACGAGTTGATCTATCAGCAAGGATCAAAGAGAGCAAGGATCAAAGAGAGCTTACAAGACTTGTAATCACTAAATACTAGGCTCTTTGCAACAGATAATAGCATTAGGCTAATTGAAGCTCCAAGATCACAAAGGCGTTTAGTGAAGGTTAAATGACCCAATGAGCATGGTAGAAGCGAATGTTCTAGGATCCTTTAGCTTCTCTATCACTATCATATTCTGCTGACGAGTTAACAAAGGCATTATGATGGCACTAATGCACTTATAAGTCTCAAGAGACAGACCTTCTACTTTCTTAGACTTCTCCTTATTGGCTTCTTTCAAGAAATTTTTATACTGAGCTATGAGAGAAAAGGCATCTAAAATAGGTAGCTTCAGTTGAGTCTCCTTCATTTGCTTGTCAAAGAGCCTCTTGTATTTCTCAGTCTGGTCCTTCCTTAGGCGTCCAAGAAAGGGTGTTTTAGGCTTAACTGATGTTTGAGTCATAGGTGTGCTCAAATCTTTAGTAGCAACAGATTTCTGAGTATCTAAAGGCTCAGCTAACAAAGGGGGTCGAGGAATACTCGCGAAGCCTTCAGTTGGAGGTGAATTTTCAACTTGTTTCCCCTCCCCTTCTAGAATCACACTGTCCTCAGTGTCCTTTTTAACTTCAGCACTAGCTGGAAGCTCTTTACCGCTTCTTAAAGTGACGAATTGAGTAGTATACACCTTGGAAATTTGCACAGCTTATGCCGGCATCTGACCACTTATATTGATAGATGAAGATGCTTGCTGACTTTCCAAGTACTTCAACCTAGCATTAAGAGTCTCAAACTTGCAATTCAAATCGTGATGGGAAGCCTCTATCTTAGTATGCACCTCAGAAAAACTTCTTTGTTGTCTCAGCTTGTTGTATAATCTAACCCTTAAGTATTTATTGCAATAAATCCACAACTTCTTGCGGGCTCTTGCTGTGTAGGTGCTTCAGCTTGACGCACAGCTGATGCTGGTTGGAAGCTTTGGTGATACTGCACCTTAGGGATCCAAGCTCTTGTCTTATTAGGCTTAGGAGGATACACTTGGTCTTTAGAATTAGCCACATTTGTGCTCCTATAAGACAGGTTCAGATACCTTTTGTACTTGTTCCATGGCTTTCTTCAACATGGACTTCATCCCCTTATTGTATCTTCTCATATTCCAAGAGACTGACCTGTTTGGTGTGTACCAACAACAATCTATCCAACTTGTCATGCAGGATCTACAGCTCCTTCTTGCTTGGTTGATCCGAATCTGATGCTACTCTCACACTCCTATCATAGTCCTCATCATACTGCCCATCTGCTTGTGCAAGATTCTCAATGAGGTCCTAACCATCTTCTACATCATTGTTAATAAAATTCCCATGCCTAGCTGTATCCAATGACATTCTTATTCTTGGATGAACTTCTCTATAAAATGTGTATTAGACTATATGCATAAGACAAGAGGAAGAGGTCGAAGAGGCTGAAGACCTTCAAGGTCAAGAAGAAAAAGAAAAAGAAAGTCAAGGCCGAAGTCATCACGACAAGGCCGAAGACCACCCCAAGGACCTCCAAGAAGGAGAAAAATGGCCACCAAAGACCCATAATGGTCACCAAATAATCAAAAGGTCAAGGAAAGGCCAAAAGAATGCTTTCTGGAAAAGTTAACTTTTAAACCAGAAAAATCAACAGACAGTTGTCATGGACCACCGGTAGGCCATCAGGTATATAGGCACGTACCATGGGAAAATATTTCATGTATTGTAGGATGGTCAATGGCAGCTCCTGACATACAATGGATGGGTCATGTACCGCGGGTAGCAGATTGGGTTGTGAGGCATGTATCGCGAGTCAAGACACGGATGTACCACCGGACGTGAAGCTATCTACAACACGACGGATCCAACATGTACTGCGGGTCGAGACATGGATGTACCGCAGGTTGAGTAAACATGTACCACAGGCCGAGCTCCAGCATACCTCGGGTCAAATTTCTTTTTACCGCGATATGGGTCAATGGTACATGAAAATGTTAACATTTTGGAAATTTTAATTTCAGCAATCTTGGAGTTAAAGGAAGGTTATCTAAGGCTGTTAGGACCTAAATGGAGTTTAACTAGAAGCAAGAAGACCATTGGAAGCTTAAGGAAACATGTGATCATCTTCTTTATGCTAAGTTCAAAATGAATGAGATGTCACTTTCACTTGGGAACAACACTTCCTCTCTCCTCTCCAACGGTCATATTGCTGAGCAATTAAGGTTTATTTTCAGCTCATGCAACACCTTGTAAAGTCTATAAAAGAACTTGTATTCCCTTTTATAATTAATCCAATTATAATACAAAGAAGTGTTTATCAAGTTTTCTCTTTACTTTATGTTTAAGAAAGTAGTTTCAATGTAGATTCTAGGTTAGTTGGCTCGTGTAGAGGCTGCCCACTGAAAGACTTCTAGATCT
This sequence comes from Lepidium aucheri, assembly GCA_900406435.1. Lineage (NCBI taxonomy): Eukaryota > Viridiplantae > Streptophyta > Magnoliopsida > Brassicales > Brassicaceae > Lepidium > Lepidium aucheri. The sequence goes on along the minus strand of OVBA01002529.1, from coordinate 24,697 downwards.
CCATGAAACTCTTCTTATGCTTTATTTTCTTATATGTAAATCTAGTTAAATTGTTCTAGAATCCAAGATCTCTTTAGCACACAAACTCCAAGTGTTGTGATGCTTTACTTGGATCAGATCCAGCCTAGATTATTTTTCTCCTTGCTAGAACCGATTTACTCCATAGGAAACTCTGATTCAACAAGTTATGAGATCGAGTCCATTTTGTGGGTTAAGTAGTTTCTTTCACCAATTGAAGTCTCCACGGTTTTTGTTGAGCTAACTCTCATAAAAACCAACATGGTATCAGAGCCAGGTTTCTTTGTTCCCATAAATCTCGATTCTCTTTTTGTTTTTAATTTTTTTTTGTTGTCCAATGAATCAAAAGAAGAGGACATGAATAGAGTTCTTGTTCTTAGTGCCTAGAGACTTTACCTCTTAGCTTTATTAATAGATGTTAGCTTATCTCAAATGGGAAAGGTCTTAGACTAGTTTATTTTCATTTTTTCAAATTTTAAATTTCAAAAGGCTCATGAAGATTCACAAAAATGGATTGTTTCATGAAATTGTTGAAATTCTTTTGTTTAACCATGAAAGGCACTAATCTTTGTGTCATTTTCTGGCTCTTGTTGATTAAGGTTCATGGGAAACTATTCTCCATTGGTTATTCAATGAATTCAAATTTCAAATCTTTAATTGGTGGATAAATCAATTGTCTATTGGTCCATAGTTTGTTCCAGCCATTAAACAACAAGTTCTTGTTGTTCTACGGTGTTCTTGGCTAGGTATTTAGGAGCCAATGCTTCCACAAAGCTCATGATTTTTCGTGAGTTCATTCTTGTCACCATGGGTAAATCAATTGTCCATTGGTCCATAATTTAGACCAGCCATTAAAGCACCAAGATCTTGTTGTCCTAAGGTGTTTTTGGCTTGGTATTTGGCAGCTAATGCTTCCACAAAACTCAAGAAAACAGAGAGCAAAACTCTGTCCACATGAACCCTTGAGAAAAATCTCTTATTCTCCCATTCTCCATTCTTCCACTTATACTCTATATTCTCTATATTCTCTATTATCTTGGTTACTTATTCTCTCTAATTCTCTGTTACTTATACTCTATTCTCTCCCCATCTCTTGTTTTTAGAATGTGTTAAAGTCTAAAACATGTCCGAGTTTAAAATGGTGAGAAAGCTTGCTTATTATCTCAAAGAAGGCGAGTTGTACAGCAAGTCATGCAGCAATTCATGCGGGCTGGAGGTCAGTTTGTGGCTGGATTCAAACTCTAAAAAGGCTTCAAATGAGGTTAGAAGAAGGCAAAACATAAAGCATGGTATTTGATCAAGAGGGTCACCAAGTTTCTGAAACCACAAATCCAACCTAGTTCAACATGGAATAACTTGAAGTGGCAGGCCAAAAAGGTGAACTAAGGAAGTGGATTTTTAGGTGACTAAGTTGGAAAGTCAAGTGGGAAGTCAAATTGGTGGAAGGCTATGAATCACAACCAAATCATTTGCAAAATATCTTCAAAATTGTCAAAAATCTTCAACAATCTCAAAAAGGCTAAACTCTAAACCTTACCAATTTTTTTGGTATCTCTATATTTTTTATTTAAGTGTTTCTTAAATCCCCATAACATATACTTTGAAATCTCTCTTTGAATCTCATGATGAAGGTTCAAAAGAGAAGGATGAATGTGTGGAAATTCTCACAAGGAGCAGTAGATGAAACAAGAGGATCATAAGATGGAAAACAAATTCAAGAAGGACTAAACCAAGGAATCAACTGGAACAATAAGGCGCCGGTTCAAATGCAATTTTCAAAAACCAGAGTCAAGCATCATCAAAACACCGATGAGCTATACAGTTTCTCCCTAGTAGAGTTTTCTCCCACGTGGTTTTCTCTCTAGGGTTTTTAATGTGCTAGTTTGTCGGTTGGCAAGCTTGGTCTTTGGTCTTTAGGCCTTTGGCATTGAGTGTTTCGACGACCAAGCTTGGGGGAAGGTATTAGACTATATGCATAAGATAATAGGAAGAGGTCGAAGAGGTCGATGACTCTCAAGGTCAAAAAGAAGAAGAAAAGGAAAGTCAAAGCCAAAGTCATCAAGACATGGCCAAAGACCACCCCAAAGACCTCCAAAAAGAAGGAAAATGGCCACCAAGGACCCATAAGGCTCACCAAATCGTCAAAATGCCAAGAAGAAGTAAAAGGAAAGCATTCTGAAAAAGTCAACTTTTAAACCAAAATATTCAACGGACAGTGGTCATGGACCGTAGGTAGGCCATCGGGTCGAGAGGCACGTACCGTGAGCAAGGATTTCATGTACCATAGGATGATCAACGACAGATCTAGAAAGTCAACACACAGGTCATGTACAACGGGTAGCAGATCGGGTCGAGATACAAACGTATTGCAGGACGTGAAACTACGTACTATAGGACAGATCCAACATGTACTGCGGATCAAGACACAGACATATCGCAGGTCGAGTAAACACGTACCACAGGCCAAGCTCTAGCGTATCGCAGGTCAATTTCTATGTACCGTAGTACAGGTCAACAATACATGAAAAAATCAACGTTTTGGGAATTTCAATTTCAGAAATTTTGGAGTTAAGTGAAGGTTATCTAAGGCTGTTAGGACCTAAGTGGAGTTTAACTAGAAGCAAGAAGACCATTGGAAGCTTAAGGAAACATGTGATCATCTTCTTTATGCTAAGTTCAAAATGAATGAGATGTCATTTTCACTTGGGAACAACACTTCTTCTCTCCTCTCCAACGGTCATATTGCTGAACAACTAGGGTTTATATTCAGCTCATCCAAAACCTTGTAAACTCTATAAATAGAGCTTGTATTCCCCTTTGTATTTCATCCAATTCTAATACAAAGAAGTATTTATCAAGTTCTCTCGTTACTTTATGTTTAAGCAAGCATTTTCAATGTAGAATCTAGGTTAGTTGGCTCGTGTAGAGGCTGACCAATGCAGACCTCTACCCAAACACTTATAGATCTCCCCAAACTCTTCTTATGCTTTATTTTCGTTTATGTAAATCTAGTTGAATGGTTCTAGAATCCAAGATCTCTTTAGCACACAAACTCAAAGTGTTATGATGCTTTACCTCGATCAGATCAGCCTAGATTAGTTTTATCCTTGCTAGAACGGATTTACTCCATAGTAATCTCAGATTCAACAAGTTATGAGACGGAGTTCATTTTGTGGGTTAAGTGGTTTCCTTCACCAAGTGAAGTCTCCCCAATTTATGTTGAGCTTACTCTCAAAAAAACCAACAATGTGTTTAGGAGTGTCTCTGTGCTGAAACCATGATGGGTACATTGGGATTGATAAGTCTTCTACTCTCCCAAGCTTCTGCAAGCGATTCAGTATTGTTATGGACAAAGCTTGAGATACAATTCCTGAGCTTGGCTATCCTTGATGTAGAGAAGAATTCGAAAAGAAAGGCTTTCATTCATTCAGCCCAAGATGTGATAGTGGATGTGGGTAAGTGCTTCTCCCACATATGTGCTTTGTCACCAAGAGAAAATGAAAAAAGCCTCAGTTTGAATGCATCATCACTCACTCCATTTATCTTTGTCAGCCCATATAACCTCTCAAATTCGTCCAAATGATCCAATAGATTCTCAAAAGGCAGACCATGAAACTTGTTGTTTTGAACCATTATAATTAGGATTCCTTTGGTCTCAATGTTATTGTTGGCTATGGGTGGAGGCAAGATCCCATGACGCTGAGTATCGATGCTTGGTGCATCTCCAACTCCAATTTTCCTTGACCTTCTAACTTGAGGTCTGGCAATGTTAGGTGCGGGAGGTGAGGAAGGGGCAATATTGGTGCCGTCAGTAGAACCATCATGAGTTGTATTGGCATCCATACTGATCGGAACTAAACTATCAACCTGAATCCTTGCTCGTTGTGCTCTTAGTTCTCTTGGAAGTAGTTGAATGTTGTCCAAATATCTGAGCAGGTTGTGATTTCCTTTTGATCTTGTCTGCATCAATCTCAGAATGCAGTACTTGACTCACAGAAGTCAAGTAGAAGTGGCAAGTACTGGAGATAACCAACATGAGGCAGTCCTCACGGATGGTGTTAAGAGTGTTGATGTCGAGGTCTCATAAATCACCAAAAACAATAAAAAAAAAGTTAATAACACCTGTTCCAATCAAATAGTCACCAGAAACTGGTCTTAGTAAGCTGAAATTCCTAATTTAAACTAGCTTAATCCTATAAGGCAATGGCGCCAATTTGGTAATAGGAGTTTTTGAGTTCAAGCTATCAAATGTAATCTGCACAATCAGTGTAGCACAAAAAGTTCTCAATCCATTCTAGGATAGTAGCAAGCAATTAGTACTAGATCATCTATCTAATCAAAGCCAATTCTATATTCAAAGATTTTGTCATAATCTTAGTAAACAAGAAAACAAAATAGAGTAAGATAAAAACAGAGTAATAAGCATAAAACAGAGAATGAAAATGACTTAAACAATTAGGGATAAAATGGGCATGTGAGTAGGCTAGGATAATCGAATATGGCTTGATTAAGGTTCCCTACACTTGTTCGACAAACTATTAAGGTGATCTCTAGGCATAGATTCACATAATCGAACAATCAATATTATTCTCATTACTATTGAACTCAGTCTGAATGCAACCAGATCTAAATCTCTTGGCGATTTACATTGAGATTTGCAACTAGAACAGACAACTAACTCTCTAAACTACCAATCTCTTGGGTTAGAGAACACTACTAGAAAACAACTCAATTTTGACCATGTTTATAAACATAAATTGGTCAAAAAATAATTATTTTGATTAATTTTTGACCAACACAAATTTCTAACCAATGATTTTTAACCCTTTGATTTTGATCAAAAATTACTCAAAATAACTGTTTTTGACCAATTAATGAATATAATCATGGTCAAAGTTGAGCTAGTAGTGTATATATTAATCGTCAAGAAGTGGTCATAATATTTGATAATATACCGAACCATTTCTCTTGGTCCAAATATTTTGATTATTTAATGACCAAATATTTAATTCGTTACGAATTGATAGATTTTTGGTCATAATTATGTTGACTAAAATATTGGTCAAAAAATCCTGGTCACAAATGACATATTTCTTGTAGTGGAAGCTAATCCTAAATCCATATTCTGCCACGCATTTAATCGAACATTTTGTGGGTACAGAATGCAACACATCAAATCTCAAGTGATTAGGTTGAAATTAGCATTAAAAACACTTAGAAATAGAGAGACTTATGCATAAACAACTCGAACAAGATATGAGAAACTCAGATCAGCAATAAATTTACCCATATCCTCAGAAAGCCCTAAGATATCTACTCAGATTTCATGATAAATTGCAGAAGCACGGAAAATAAAATGTAAGACATAAATAGAAAGAGTATGATAAATAAGACAGAATGGTAGAAACGAAACTGCAAAACAATAAATGACCTGTTAAGGATCTAGCATCAAAATGGCAAAGAACTTAGAGAAAATGGGAGAAATGCAACTTAAACTCTTCTGAATTTGGAAATAAAACATGTCTCTCATGTTTGTGGGCTACAAGTGTGTATATAGCCCAGTACAAAAAAACTTAAAAAGTCAACAATAACTTAAAAATTCAACAAAAAGAAATTAAGATAGAGTACTCGAAGGTGGAACTTCGAGTGGTGGGTTGGAGGTGTACTCGGTTCTTCAGAAATGCTAAGACTCGCAGGTGCTGTGGCGAGTCAGACCTTCGAGGAGTGAGTATCTTCAGAAAGGTGAGAGCTTGTTTACACCAAGTCAAATTCTAGTCTATGGTCGCGGCCATAACGTCAAGGCATAGGTTCGAGAAGGACTTGAGCTGCCTGATTCCAAAAGACTCGCACTCTATGGTCATGGTCAAGCTGCGAGGCATGAGAGATCTCGATCCTAGCTTCTTTCTTCGATCTTTCCTTGCATTCCAATAAGATCCAGATGGCTCCTTATATCCAATTGCGGCCAAAACACTCCAAAAAGCCTCCAAAGTACCTTAAATTCACTCCATCTGCAAAACTTATGCAATGCAAGTGCAAAGTATGGAAATAAACATAAACGGACTCTAAGTGATACAAATGCTATGATATGGATGCAAAGTAAGCTAAATAATGGGCCCTAAAATATGGTAAAATACTGAAACATCAGTAATTATCTTAATGAGAAGCAAATTTTTCTCAAATCTCTTTATGGTATGAGAGCATGGAATTTCTAACCTAATTATACTGCCTCCTTTTCTCCTCTCAAAATTTTCGCTCTCAAAACCTACTTTCTACCTTCTCTTCAGAGCCAATGGGCAACATTGATGTCCAAGGCACACTTTCTTCTACTACTATCTTGCCGTATACATTCTATCCTTCTGATTATCCTGGTACTCTCATTATCCATGTTATATTTTGAGGTGGTAATTACTCTGAATGGGAAACAGAGATCTCAAATTTGCTTCAGGTAAAGCAAAAGAAAGGCTTCATTTATGGCTCTATTGTTAAACCGTCGGTAGAACCCGAACTCTCCATGTGGACCCCGTCCAATTCAATGATCGTTGGGTGGACCTGCATGTCAATTGATCCTGCCATTCTCTCAACTATCACTCATGTACCTTATGCTCACAAGTTATGGGATTGTTTTAAAAAACGTTTTTCTATTAACAGTAGTGTTTGTCGTCATCTTCTTGAGGATAGCATCACTGGAGGACAGTTGGTGGTTGAATATTTCTGACGTTTGTTAAAATTATGGGAAGAGCTTCACGGTCTGAGTACAAGTCGATCATGCACTTGTGATGTTGTAGCTGATATCGAGAACAAACGTGAAGATTCTTGTGTTCATAAATTTCTCTTTGGTTTGGATGACTCTTGATTTGAGACAATACACTTTCAAATCATCAACCAAGATCCTCTTCCAGACTTGAAGCTGTATATTCAAGGGTCATTCGTGATGAACAACAGCCCCTGATGGTTCACACCAAGGAGACTATGAACGATGCTATTGACTTTCATGCTGCAACGGATCCTCAAATCACTGCCGCTGCTGTTATGCATCCTCGTAATGCAGTTAGATTCTGTACTCATTGCAAACGCAATGGTCACAAATCTTCCAAGTGTTTTTTTATTGGTATCTCAAGCAACAACAACAATGTGGGTATTCTTCATCACGCGGAAGAGGATGTCGAGCTGGTAACAGCTCTAATCGAGGCCATTTTCGTGCTAACTCTGCCCGTGTAGCTTCTTCCTCTACTACTCCCAACGTGATGCCAACATCCGATCACATAGCTCGATTGATTCAGCTTCTTAAAGCCAGCAATCCTATTTGTCCATCGAGAAAGTGTTTTGTAAACCTATGATCATTGATATAATACTTGATACAGGTGCATCACATCACATGACTGAAAACAAGTCACTACTTGGTGATGTTACTCTTGTCGCCCCTTCGACAGTCACATTTTGCTAATGGGAGACATTCTCGTGCAACTCATCCTGGCTCATTTACTTTGGGAGATGATTATTCTCTTGAAAGTATGCTATACGTTCTAGATTTTAACTGCACCTTTATCTCTATATCAAAGTTACTAAAGCAAACTATTGGAATTGCTTTGTTTACTGATACGTTATGTTTCTTACAAGACCGTTTTATGAGCACCTTGATTGGAGCCTGTGAAGAGAGAGATGGGGTGTAATACTTCACAACTTTGAAAGTTGCTAATGTGAGTCAGGCAGCTCATGTGAAGGTTTATTTGCATGTTCTATGGCATAAAAGACTTCGGAATCCTTATACTAAAGTTCTGCAATCTTTGAATTTCATTAATAAATCACATTCCAAGTTCGAAACAGGGTCATGTAATGTTTGTTATCAAGCAAAACAAACTCGTAATGTTTTTCAAGAAAATTCTAATAAAGCTTCTCCACCTTTATTTAATCCATTATGATGTGTGGGGACCCTATAGAACTCTGTCATCGTGTGATGCAACATAATTTTTGATTGTTGTTGATGATAACTCATAAGCTGTATGGGTGTTTTTCTAAGATGCTTTTCTACCACTTTTACTATGTATTTTGTTTACTTTAAACTTGATTGTTCATGCATAATTTAGCATATATGTTTTAAATCCTAACCAAATTATTTGTACAAGATAAGAGGTAAGAATTTCGATCATTAAAGAGACAAAAAGAAGAGATCAAAGACTTGTGTTTATTGAATAATAGAATATGTGTGTCTGATTCTCAATGTTTTCTCATTAGAGGTAATCTCCTCTATTCATAGATAAATAGAGGGGGTTTAGACCTAAATTACAATATAATATTTTTTTCATAATAGGAAGATTAACATTAACGCTGTTCTTTAACGTGTAGCCAGCGACACTACTTAGCGATTAGAATTAAACTTGGTAGAGTTTAAAATGGAAGATGAGATAAGAAAATGACGGTCACTACGACTATAAAAAAATATTGTTCTTGTCACTATGAAAAATAAAGACACGAAAAGTAATCATGTGACTCATTAATGTAAAATCACCGTGTTACTTATTATAGTTAAGTTGCTTTCCACATAAATAAAGCTGAAAGTACGTGTACTATATATCGCTGATCGCCGACGCTGCGTTCTTGTAAACAACAGGGTCATTATCTCTAAAATGCTAAACACCATGTTAAACTCGGTTCCAACATGCTATAAAGATATAATTATTCGACAATACTAGACATGTTCTAACTAAAATTTAAATCGATTAAAGAGGAATGAATAAAGCAATAATGTAATTCCATATTGATATGAGAACAAGACAAAATATGCAGTCATAATTGATGCCAAGAAACAATGATATGGACTATCATAATAAATCATACCGTACTGAGGCCTGCATAACTTGTATGTAAATATTTGTAATAAACAAAATTGAAAATCATACTTGAATTTACTTTAAATTATAGACGTAAAGAGTTGGATTGAAAATAATTCAACCCCAAAGAAGACAAAACAAAGCATCATGATCATATGAGAAAGCAAAACAAATATTTAATTTTAAAGGTGGGGTTTTCAACTTACAAAATTTGGTTGATTTAACTACACACTCTGGACTTGATTAATTAAACTACTAATTTACAATGGACTATTAAAATTCTGAAATTTGCTCTCAAACTATTAAATTCAATGTTTTTTTATGATCAACAATTTAATTGACCGGGTTTGCAGTATATAGTTAAATCAATCAGATTTTGTTAAGTTAAATATTTAATTGACAATTTTTCTGTTTTAAAACCAAATAAATTATTATAACTAATAAGGACAAAGTACGATGACTTGAGGACTTTTTTGACAAACAGATGCTATGCTTTATGACCGATTATTCAAAACGGTTCGAAAAAATGTGAATAGATTAAGCAACAAATCACGACCGATTAGTGAAGCAGAGAAAAGTTATCAGAGTGAATCAGAGACATCGATTGATCAACCAAGCACAATGAATTCACGATTTATGATTTAAACCCTTAATCATGTAATAAGATTTCGTGTCTACATGAAGATGTGATCGATATTTTGCTTACCTCCTTGTCCGAGAAAAAATCTTTTTATCGTCCTTAAGTAAAGAATTTTTTTCATTGACTTTCTCTTGAGCGCCAACTATTCGAGAAGGATATAATATAAGAGGAGCACATTGTTCTAAATCCTAACCGAATTATTTGTATAATATAAGAGGTAAGCATGCCGATTATTAAGGAGACAAAAAGAAGAGATCAAAGACTTATGTTTATTGAATAATAGAATATATGTGTGTCGAATTATCAATGTATTCTCTTTGGAGGTAGTCTCCTCTATTTATAGATTAATAGAGGAGGTTTAGACCTAAATTACAATGTAATATTTCTTTTTTCTTAATAAAAATATTAACATTATCTCTAAAAGATATTCTTAGATTCTTGGAAATATTTCATATTTGAGCTATGTAATATTTCTTATCTTCTTGGTTTGTCTTGACTAATAGCTTTTGGACCGAAGTGAGAAATGAGCTTTGGGCCAATGTCCGAGATCCTCTCTGCGAGAGCGAGCCGATCTAACCAATCTCCCGGTCTAGAGATCGCTCATAAAAATACGACGAGTGGGATTGGCGAGTTCACCGCCGATCGACATCCCAATCCTTTAGATCCTCCCTTCTAAATTGCTTCAACCCTTATTTTCAATTTGCACTCTGTTTTTGTATCATTTTCTCTATTTTGCTATTTGATATTTTTTTTTCCTTTTGGTCTTTAGCTTATTTTGTCCTTTGTGCTAGTTTGCTAGTTTAGTGCTATTTTGATCTATCATTGTGACAGTATGTTTATATTAACTTGAACTAGGATTTGGTATTAGATGGATTGTTAGCAAGCTATTCTGAGTATTGGTTCGACAAAACCCATCAACTTACCACTATATTCAATGATTTGATAGAAGGAAACCACAAAAATCCTTTTATCAAATTGGCACTATTGCCAAATCGGAATTTTGCTTGTTACAATTTATAATTTACTAGTCTTAGGATCAAGTTGCGTGTTTACTACTTTGATAACTTGTCTTTTCTTCATACATCTTAGATCTATAAGGACCAAGCTTCAAACATATTGATGGGTCGTTGTTTCGTTCTTTGCAGGCCTCGCAGGTTAACCTCGACGTCTAGACCCGAGGACAGACTCAGAATTTTCAACCTCGCCTTAACTTATGTGAGTTAAGCGAGAACTCAGACAAGTTGACAACTTGATGCGAACGCATTCAAAGGACTCTCACAAACTTCACCAACTCATCGACAACATCAACCTCCTTCCTCGTGAACTTAGACGACAGCGCACAAGAGTGCAGCAGCCACAGCCTGATCTGGACAACACAGCACATGGCACGACCACAGATGGAACACCACCATTACTTAATGAAGCCACCCACCAGACGCGAGTACACACTCAAGCTCGTCGCCCTCGCTACATTGGTGCGAGTGATGCTCCGAGTATTCATACTCAACAGAATGGTATCCAACCGCCGACAATCCAGAATAATAACTTCGAGATCAAGAGTGGATATATCTCCATGGTCCAAAACAACAAGTTTCACGGCTTGCCCTCGGAAGACCCCCTCGACCACCTCGATGAGTTTGAGAGACTCTGTACACTTACTCGCATCAACGGAGTGAGTGAGGACGCGCTGAAACTAAGACTTTTTCCCTTATCTCTTGGAGATAGTGCTCATCAATGGGAGAAACACCTACCCACAGGCACCATAACTACTTCGCTAGAATACAAAGGCCTTTTCCTCACAAAGTTCTTTTCAAATTCGAAGACAGCCAAGCTACGGAATAACATCTCCAACTTTGTGCAACAAAGCACCGAGTCGCTTGTCGAGGCATGGGATCGATACATGACATATCAGTCTTAATGCCCACATCACAGTTTCCTGGAAGGCACTATCCGCAGCAACTTCTACCGAGGAGTCCATTTGAGGATCCGTATGCTTCTTGCTACAGCAAGCCACAATAGTTTTTTGCAACAAGAGATTGCTGAGGAAAGAGCACTTCTAGAGAACCTCGCTCTAGCTTATGGTCAATATGGTGAGGAGTATGACCAAGCTGTACGGGGTACTTCTGAATCTGATACATCCGCAGGAAAGGAATTGAAACAACTACACGAGAAGTTGGACAAGTTGCTTATGGTCCATACTAAGCAAGTAAATCTCGTAGAAGAGGAGCTGATACAAGACAGAGAGGATGAACAAGTTGAAGAAATTTTCTTTGTCCAAAATCAAGGAGGATCAAAACCGTGGGTGAACTTCAAACAAAACCCAAACTTGAGTATAGAAGCACAAATGTAGCAAATCCACAAGATCAAGTTTATCCGCCAAAGCAAAGGGCATGGATTCCAAAGGAGCAATGACAACAAAGTCTCAAACCAGTACCGGTTACAACACAACCACAATCCACACAAGAAGGTTCAGCGGACGTGATGAATATGCTTCAACAAATACTCCAATGCCAAACAGCTCATCAAACGGAAATCACTAAGAAGTTTGTAGAGGTACAAAGCCGCATTAACACTACTTACAATGATCTCAACTGCAAATTTGAGACTCGCAATGCGAGATTGAAATATGTGGAAAGCAATCAAGCCTCGTCATCAACAAAGACTACAGGCCAATTTCCCGGGAAAGCTATCCAAAATCCCAAGGAATACACAGCCTAATCTATAACTCTTTGTACCGGTAAAGTGCTTCCTCTAGTTATTAAACCAAGGGAACACGCTGAGGACAACGTTATACAAGAAGGGGGAAGAACAGATCAAGGAAACTACCAAACAAGAACAACTCGGGGATACACCTCGCAGGCCAGACCCGCGAGGAGAGGTTGATGACAGTCTGATTACTGGAAAAACTGCTAATTCTACACAACTCAGCGAAATCCCTCGCACACTTGTGCAGCGAGGAAAAGAATCTGTCAATCCCAAGCAAAACACAACGGAAGGAGTTTCACATGTGGTAGCTACCAAAGCTAAGGCACATTTCCCCTCAAGATTGAAGAAGAATCAAGCTGAGAAGCAATGGGTCCTTTTTGACAAACAAATGAGTGGTATTGAGCTAAAGATATCCATCTTGGATGATTTTGCTTTAATTCCTCAATACAAAAAGTTTTTGAAGGACACTCTTAAGGAAATAGAGGAAGAATGCATGGCTATAGGGACTCAAACATCTGGATCAATCTTGATACCAATTTTTCCGCATCAAAGGAAAAAGCTCATTGCAGAAAAGTTGGATGACCCAGGGAGTTTTACACTTCCATGTGTTGTGGGTCACTTGACGTTCATCAACTTCCTGTGTGTTCTTGGGGCATCTATTAGTCTCATTCCACTCATCACTGCTCAGAAATTGGGGTACTCAAACTTCAAGGACTGCAAGATATCGCTATTCCTTGCGGACAGAACCATTAGAAGTTTGAGGGGACTACTCGAGGATGTTCTTGTGAATGTTGGTAATGTTCTAGTCCTGATAGATTTCGTGGTTTTGGAAATGGACGAAGAGCCTAGGTAGACCATTCTTAGCATCAGTTGGAGCATTGATTGATGTAAGGAACAAGACTATAGAGTTGAAGGTTGGAGACGGTATCAGAATGATGTTTGACCTTAAAGAAGGGGGGAAGAAACGCACTATAAATGGTCAGTGTTTTGAGCTCAAAGGAACCATTGAGGAAATGGCTGAGGAAGTCACCGAGGGAGCTCTGGTTTCCCTCACAAAACCATACTAGAGAAAGTGTGGAGAGTCAAGCTTGTGACTCTAAACAAGCCCACTTGGAAGGGAATCCCAAGTCTATCTTTTACTTTTAAAACTTGTTTTTTGATTCTGTTTAAAATCGTTTTAATTTTTATTTAGTTTTGGAGAACATTTTTTTCTTTCTTTTTATCTTTGTCATTATGGATATTTGGTATGTTAATTTGCGCCTCAGGTACAACAAGCCAAGAATCAGCATACCTCGCATATATCCTCGGACGCAAAGGGGCGAGGAATGAGATAAATTAGTCCAGAAACCAGTATCCCTCAGGGCACGAGGCCGAGATATATGTGCGAGTAGTGTTCACATTGCCTTGAACACCATTCATAGACCTACTGGCACACCTCAGTATCCTTATATATAGAATTCTAGCCAAATAAATCTCATTGCGTTTGAAACACACCTATTATTTAGTTAATTCTTAAATTTGAGCTTAATCATATGGATGCCTCACACTAAGCTGATCTTGATATTGTGGCTAATTGATTCATGGTTTTAGATATTGTCACAAACAAAGAATCAATCAAGACTTAGAACAATTGATGGGCAGAACAACAAGAGCAGTTCAAGCTTGGTTTTTCTGAATAGGTATTCAGAGTCTCCGTCACAGCTGCGAGTAGAAGGCGTGAGGCATCAGGCTGTCGGTTACAAAGGAATAGAGGGTTGTCTTGATTCTAGATCACCAAGTAGGGCCCACAAACCAACAATATTAGCTAAAATCAAGGAGCTGTCAAACCTAGTTCAGACTAATCGGACGGCTGAGATTGCCCATGATTTCAAAATTTGAAATCAAGGGCTAGGATTGAGTTAGACGGCGAGGACGAACCGCGAGGTGGCATGGAAAACCAAGATTGTGTCCTCCTTCCTTATTTGTCTTCGGAAAGTCCTACAAAGACTCCCTATATATTGAGCTCCTCTCACCTCAAATCTCTCATTCACTCTCAAGCTCGCTACACACAAAATACTCTCTTCTTTTTGCGCTAGAAAATTGATCGGATAAAAGAAGAAGATTTCTAGTTCAAGGATTTATAGCGAGTTCAAGCTCTCCAAGTTAAGAAAACCTTGCTCTCACAAATATCAAACATGTCTTCAAGGGATAAGAGAAAGAGCAAGGAAATCCGCAGCAAGTTCATGCAAGACGCACAGAGAGTTCGGCTGAAAGAGATGGAGGCGAGATTGGAGGATTCACCACTGATTTGTACGGAGAGAGACCGCGAACCCAGAAATCGCCGTTTTATTGTCCAATCATACGGCAAGGACAACATGGTTTTTCAAAAGAAGAAAGAAGCTCCGGTCATGAAGACGGCAAAGAAGTCGGTAGGTGAGCTGATGGATTGGCGGTTTGTGTAGACTCAGCACGGTGAAGGAAGCTCCACACAAGAAAAAAGAAAGGGGAAACAAATCGCCTTGCCATCTACAAGCGAGGATGGCGATTCTATGAGTAGCGAGTACGGTCCAGCCTCACCGATGGATGTCGAGTATGAGCGCGAGGAGAAGAGCACAACCAGATCTGCGGCTGGGAAGAAAGGAAACACGACCAAGCAGCATGCAAATCGAATGAGATGATAGAAATTCTGGTATGTCATTTGCCTTGGCCAATCAACTTCTGACTTACCGCAATCGGGCGATGATACAAGCGAGAAGAGGATCTGGTAAAGCAAAGCACATCTACATCGGTGATGTGGTTGCCCAAATTTTGGAGGCATGCGGAGTACCATTGAACACGGACAACAAGAATTGGGCTGAACCTCAATTCATGGACCTAAGATACCTTCAAGGAGCAGGCCTCTTTGCTAAAGGCGAGTTTGAAGGCCAAATCGTGTACAAATTCGACCACACGGAGAAGAGAAACGCTAGAATCGCACTCCCTTTCCCTGAATACACCTCACTCAGCGCAAAAGAGAATGCGACTTTCATTCCACCCCTCACATCTCTACTCGGTGAAGACCCGCGAGGAAAGCAACCCCAGCAAGCCGAAGAGGAAGTAAATGAAGAAGATGTTGATCCAGAGTCCTACCTTTTCGAAGATTTCACTAAGAAGAATCAAGGCACCGAAACCAAGGAAGCCTACAAACGCATTGGAAAGCTCCAAAAATTGGGAAAGTGTTTGCTAATGAAGGTGAAGGGCTTTGCGAAATAAAAGGAGGAGTGGCACAGCGAGAGATCTGAGCTATGGAAGGCAATTGATGGGCTGCAATCATCAGTTAGAGGAATGGCACCTCAGCCTTGCACACATGACTCGCCGCCACCAGCGAGGAGGCACTCAACTCTCACAAAGTGCAGCAAGATCAACCAAAACGCCAATCAGTGGACAACATGCACGTTTACAAGAGGACAGGAAAAAAGAGCCACATACGCTAGGCAGAACAAGGACAGACATCCCCACCGGACCCCTCGCATGCATCCCTCGCCGATCACGATCGCGAGGTGCACTTTGACAGACCGCAGCACATCACACCATGCGAAAGATTAACTCCACGAAGGTATCCAAACCCTCACAGTTAGACACTTGAGGACATGAACGCCTCAACTTCTCACCTTTTCAACTTTTAGGTATCATACTCCAAAACCTTTGTACATACATTTTTATCTTTTTGTTTTTGTCTTTTGTTTGTCTAGATAACTCTCTTAGACTTCAATGCACACAAGGAAATATGTGATTTAAGTTTGGGGGAGGGCTCTTGAGTACTCTCACATTGTTTCTTGAGTTCTTATTTTCCATTTTGCATACATTCACTTAGGTTGTAAAAATCCGTTTAGATTTTTCTTTGTTGCATTTTATAGCATCTAAGGCATAGAAAAAACAAAAAAAAATTGAAAAAATTTGAAAATTAAATACGAAAAAAAATAGAGTGATCATATAGTTGCGTCCATTTAGCTTTGTCTTTACATTGTATTCACATAGGATTCATATTTGAACTTGTTATGTGGGAATTATCTTGATGATGGGAAAACCTAGTTAACTTAGCTAGTAACCATTGTGAATGCTCTTGATTGGTAAATGGCCATTTTGGAAAGTTTCTGGGCGGATCATTCACCTTAGTGAACTTTGCTTGGGTTGTGTCTTTAAAAGACCTTGTTTGATTCTTTCAAAACTGAACTTGAATCGCCGATCTAGAGCCTAGAGATGCATCAAAAACCTTCTTTCTCTATGCTTAGCATGATCCATTGTGTATATGTGGTAAAACCCTCTCAAGTTAAGTGAAAAAATGAAAAAAATGAAAGTTGCCCACCAAAAATCAAGTAAGTTGTAAAGGTGAAGTGGCTGGAAGGATGCGTAAACCCGTAGCTTTTCACGACCGTGTATATCCACCGCTTACTCCATATGCGGTTGGTGAAGCAACTTGGAAGGAAGCATAAACCCGTGGTATTTCATGTTTGTGTAAGCCAACTTCGGAAAGCCAAAAGGGCATATAAAAAGAAAAAAGAAAAAAAAAATAAGCTGGCAGCAAAAGTGTGGATGAGAGGGAACCATTTGAGTTGAGAAAAAAATGACCGTGCTAAGCTTAGGGAAGTTGAACCATGTACTTGTTGATCTCTAGTCCCTTTTGAGGACCGCACCTAGAAGAAATAAGGAATTAGACTTGGACCTTTAGAGACCGGCTTAGGTATTAGGAATCTATAGGCTGGATGCTATTCTTGAGGAGGATTACATTACGATTTCCAAAATGATAGAGCTCACATGTGGATTTTGGCCCTAGCTTACACAAGTTACTCGCTGGATGAGATGTTCCTACTTTGTGTGCAGTTTTTCCATCTTAGGTCATTGCACTTGCTTGAAACCAAGCAAGGTCTAAGTTTAGGGGAGCTGATGTGTATGATTTTTGATAGTTTTAGAGTCTTATTTTAGGTCACTTTGCATTCATCTAGCTAGATTTTTCTTGCACTTAGGTCCGTTTAGGCTTGTTTTGCATTCTTTGCATTTTCATTTGGAGTATTGGAGTATATTCAGTTAAAAGGAGTAGAAAATGAGCAAAAATGGAGCTAAGGAGAATATGAACAGTTGTTGGAACGTCTAAGTGAGTCATAATCAAGAAAGATCGTACACCCTCGGATCACCACCTCGAAGCTTGTACTCGAGGAGTACTAGGAACACTCAACAAAAGCCACCTCAAGGACTTGCCTCGACCTATTTGCCGCGAGGGAAGACCGGTGCAGAACAAAGACTCATCCCTCTTCATGTCAAAGATCATATTCGAAGCAACAATTCAGACAGGAACCGCGAAGGCAACGGAATGCAGCGCTCCTCGTAGCCCAAACTCGCGCAAGGACTGCGAGGGAGGCTTCATAGACCGCCTGGTTGACCGACTTAATTCGGTTTGACCATTAGGGTAATGAGAATGACCCTATAAATACCCCTCTAATGACCCCTTTATCATTATCTGATGTTTTAGCCAAAAAAAATACTCTTTCTCTATTGCCATTTTTGTTTAAACTTGTTTTAAGGTTTGTACTCTATAATGATTATTGATGGAATGATTTAGTGAATGCTTGCTTCCTTTATTTCTTTGTTCTTGCATTTTTAGTCTTTGTACTTTAATCATGTCATTGAAATCTACCTCATTCCTCACCTCTCTCAAAATGAGGATCGAGTAGATCCCTTTGGATCTTGAGGATGGGGAGATCAGAGGTGAATCCATTGATTCCCTCACTTAGCGAACCAATCAATAACGTTGATGTCTTCTAGTAAGGCCAAGCTTAATGCTTATCTCTTCCTAATCAGCTGAGATCTGATTTGGGTCATGACCGAAGGCTAGCGCTAACAGAAATGAAGGCCTTGATCCTTACTAGAGATGGTTTGATCAGCCGAAAAGATATCTAACATGTGGATCGGTCATTAGACGATTTGGGCGAGTTTTATGTGTCCGGTTTGGTGAGATCACTGAGAGAGCCGATTGGATCAGCCAATCGGGATCGAGATCTTCTCAGCAAAAGCAGGCCGATCTAACCAATCTCCCGGCCTAGAGATCGCTAATAGAAATACTGCGAATGAGATCGGAAAGTTCACCGCCGATCGATCTCCCAATCCTTTAGATCCTCCCTTCTAAATTTCTTAAACCCTTATTTTCAATTTGCACTCTGTTTTTATATCATTTTCTCTGTTTTGCTATTTGATGTTCTATTTCTTTTTGTCTTTAGCTTATTTTGTCCTTTGTGCTAGTTTGCTAGTTTAGTGCTATTTAGATCTATCATTGTGACAGGATGTTTAGATTAACTTGAACTAGGATTTGGTATTAGATGGATTGTTTCCTAGTACTGGTTCGACAAAACCCCTCTACTTACCACTATACTCAATGATTTGATAGAAGGAAACCGCAAAAATCCTTTTATCTAGTGGCAGGTGGTAAGTCCACTAAAGGCAGTTGCACTTGTACATCCACTGATCGAGTCCTATTGCTTATATTATGTAAGAACTTGGCTAGTTGTGGCCTAGTGTTGACAAGAAAATAAAGATAATTATTTACAATCTTTTTTATGTTAGAATGGTGAATAAAGATAAATATTTTATGGTTAATATTAAATACTTTAAAATATATAAAAATACTGCAAAATTTAGAATAGCTAAATTTAACACATGGAAGAATCATGTTAATCAATAACTTTGAGACCCAACTTTATATATTAAGATGAGATAAATATTTGTGATTATATTTATTCTATAATTATAAATGAAGATAATTATTTAAAATCCTTTGTATGTTAGGATTCTAATTAGAGATAAATATTTCATGGTAAATATAAATATTTAAGGAACTATATATTTTAAAATATATAAAAAATACTGTAAAATTTATGATCATTAGATTTAACATGTAGAAGAATCATTTTAATGTGTAAATTTGAGGTCCAATTTTATATAATAAGGTATAAATACCTAAGGATTTATAT
This sequence comes from Lepidium aucheri, assembly GCA_900406435.1. Lineage (NCBI taxonomy): Eukaryota > Viridiplantae > Streptophyta > Magnoliopsida > Brassicales > Brassicaceae > Lepidium > Lepidium aucheri. Next base: position 5,525 of record OVBA01002529.1, on the reverse strand, counting down.
ATTTTAAAATATATTTAAAAAACTGCAAAATTTAGTATCTATAGATTTAACACGTGGAAAATTCATGTTAATGAGTAACTTTGCAATCCAACTTTATATAATAAGATATTGTAAAATTTAGGATTGTTAGATTTAACACGTCAAAGAATCATGTTCATGAGTAATTTTGAAAATCTAACTTTATGTAATAAGATATATTAAAATTTGATTTTGTCTTCTTTTAATAAAACATAAATATAGAATTATTTTTGATTATTAAACTTGAGACATGGAACAATCTCATTGATTAGTAACTTTTGAAATCCAAATTTTTAGATATTAGGATTTGATTATATCTTTGTTTAATAAAATATAAATACGAAATAATTTTTTATTGTTAGATGTGACACCTTGAACAATTTCCTTGATAAATATCTTTTGAAACTCAGCTTTATATAATAGTAGGGGTGTCAAAATGGGTAAACCCAACTTAACCCAATCCATTATCCAGTAGGCTTAAGTGTTAATATGTTGTAGTTAACCCATTACCCATTTACTTAATGGTTTGGGTTGACCTGTTACCCATTTTTGACGGGTTTTGAAGGGTTTGTGGGTAACCCGTTAAACAATTTTAATTTTAAATAGTTGAGTTTAGTTGTTTTTACAAACAAAAAGAGAAAAAGAGGAGAAAGAAGTAAAAAAGAGGAAAGAAAAGTATAAAAAAGAGGCGAGAGAGAGTGAAAAAAAGGGAGAGAGTAAAATAAGGAAAAAGAATCAAATAAGGAGAGAACGTAAAATGAGGAGAGAGGGGAAAAAAGGAGATATAGTAAAAAAATAGAAAAAGAAAAAGAGGAAAGAGTAAAATGAGGATAAAGTAAAAAGAATACAAAGAAAAAAAGATGAGAGTGAGTAATAAAAGAGAATATAGTAAAATGAGGGGAGAGAATAAAAATAATAGAGAGAAAAAAGAGGACAGAGAAGAAAAAAAAAGAGTAAAAAAGAGAAGAGAGAATAAAATGAGGAGAGAGAGTAAAATGAGAAGAGAGAGGAAAAGAGGAGAGAGAAGTCAAAAGAGGAGAGAGAGTAAAAATAGCGGAAAGAGTAAAAAAGAGGAGTGAGAGTAAAAAGAAGAGAGTAAGTAAGCTGAGGAGAGAGAGAGTAAAAAGAATAGAAAAAAAAGGAGAGAAAGTAAAAAGAGAAGAGAAAGTTAAATGAGGAGAAAGAGTAAAAAGAGTAGAGAGAGAAATAAAAAAGAGGATAGAGAGTAAAAAAATAGGAGATAAAGTAAAATGAGGAGAAAGGGTAAAATGAGGAGAAACAGTAAAAAAATAGAGAGTGAAAAAAAAAGAGATAAGTAAAAAAAGGAGAGAAAGTAAAAGTAAGGGAAAGAGCAAAAAAGAGTATAAAGGGTAAAAAAGAAGAGAGTGAATAAAATGAGAAGAGGGAGTAAAAAGAATAGAAAGAAAATAGATGAGAGAGAGTAAAAAGAGAAGAGAAAGTAAAATGAGGAGAGTGATTAAAAAGAATAGAGAGAGAAATAAAAAAGAGGAAAAAGAGTGAAAAAAAGGATTATGATTTTTTTTAAAATAAAAATATAATACTGAATCATTTTTTATTGATAGATTTATCATGTGAAAAAATCTAGTGGATTATTCACTTTTGAAACCTAACGTTATATAATAGGATTAGTAACTTTTGAAACCCAACTTTATATAATAGGATTATGATTAGATTTTATATTTTTTAATTAAAATATAAATACAAAATAGTTTTTGATTGTTGAATTTAACATGTGGAACAATCCCATTGATTAGAAACTTTTGAAATTCAACTTTATATAATATGATATTGCATTTAGTTAAACCAGTTAATAGTTCAGTGCCACCATCATGTTAGTAAGTGGATGGTTTTAACACTATTTTTTGCTTTTTTGTTAACACTAGGTCAAACTGGCTGATCTGTTGGTCAAGTTCCTACATAATGTAGACAGTAAAATTCAATCGTTGATTGTGTGATGGTTCTTATTTTTTGTAGACTTACCACCTACTACTAGAGTAAAGTGTCTTCATATTTAATTTTAAAGTTTTCTTTTTTATCTTTTAATTCTTCTTCTTGTCTAATTGTTTATAAAAAAAAGGTTTGGTTTATGATACAATATATGATTTCTATTATTAAACTTTTATTGTCATTTATTATGATTTAATTTGTATTTAATAATAACTTATATTAATTATGTTTAACCAAAAATTAATATAAATATAAATATTCAAAATGAATATTAAGTTTTTTTTTACTAACAAAATTAAATATTATATTTTTGTCAACTCATATAATAATATTAACCGATGATATAAGTTTACAAAAATAAACAATTGGAAACCTCTCTAATATTACGAGCGAGAGCATCAACCTTATGATTTATAGATCTTAGAATTCAATGGAGTGAAAATTTTTGAAAAGAGAGTTTAACCTAGCAAAAACCTCTTAGTAAGGTTGGAAGGTTGGCCACTCATCTTGATACAAGAATATCTTTAACACATCTGCACAATCTAAAGCGAATTCCACTTCAGTGATCTGGAAGGATAAAAGTGACTCAATTGCCCAGAGTAGAGCTTCAACTTCGGAATGCAAAGCTGAGGGACTTCTCCTAATTCCATGAGCTCCTCTGCATTCTCCCTCATGAGAATCCGGAAAGCACATCCAACCTAGATCAGAGACCAAATCTTAACTTTTCGAGGATGCATCAACATAAAATCTAACACCTATAAAACTCTGATCAATGGAGGATAGAAATGACCAAATTGGCCACATCCGGGAGGAATTGGGACTAGCTGCATGATGAATTATAATCGCATATCTGGCTGATGCCCACTCTAATAAGTCTGCTTTCGCTTGGGAGATTATCTCAAGTAGTCCTCTGTTTGAGTTTGAGAAACAACTATCATTTCTTGCCTTCGAAATATGCCTTATTGGCCATGGAAAAGTCTTGACATCTATAGTATCCGGAATACGCCGAAAAAGATAATCAAGATTATACCAAATAGAGTTCCCCAAAAAAATATCAACTGCCAAAGGAATGGAAGAAAGTGCCCATGTTTTCACAGATGGTGAACATTCAAATAAAACATGGTTTATCATTTCTTCCTCAGCACCACATCTAGAATATATGGGATCACACTTGATGCCCCAATGAATAAATTTTGCTTAACAGTAGTGCACCCAGATAAAAATTGCCACATGAAGCGCTTTACTTTATTAGGAAAGTCAACTTTCCATATTTTGGCCTGTAAAGCCTAGAAATTTGGCCCATTACTACCTACATCAAGCAAAGAGTTTTATTCTTCAGTCTGGTAACCAGATCGGACTATGTATCTACCTGTTTTTGTAAAGTGTCAACCCCAATAGTCGGATCGTACTCGACGGGGTATAATGATCCCCAAAATAGTTTGAACATTAGATGGAGTAAAATATTGATGTAATATAACCTCCTGCCATTTCTTTGTTTGGGAATCAATTAACTGGTCAACCGTGAGGTCCGGATATATATTTGCACCTATCCTAAAAGCCGGCCGTGGATAAACATATGGGATCCAAGGATCTAACCAAACCCTTGTTGATTTGCCATCTCCAATCTTCCTAATAATTCATTTGCTAATCAACGAACGGCAAGAAGTGATACTACACCACCCATATGAGGGATTTGAGCTAGTTTTGATGTGAGTGGACATTGATCCTTAAATAAATATCTCCCTCCCATGACTTTAGCAAACAGAGAATCGAAATAATCAAGTAACGTCATAATTATTTCGCCAGCAAGGCAGAGTTAAACTCCTCTAAAGCCCGAAAACCCAAACCACCTTCCACTTTTGATTTACATAGAGTTTTCCACTTCTTCTAGTGTACACCGCTTGAAGTTTTAGACCACCAAAAATTTTGCAATTGCAGAATTTAGTTTTGTCACTCTACCCTTCGGTAATCGAAACAAGATATCACATAAGTAGGTAAAGCCGTGAGAACGGATTTGATAAGAACCTCCTTACCACCTTTTGACAAGAATTTGGAGAACCAACTATTGATCTTTTCGAGAAGTTTCTCCCTGACAAAAGTAAAAAATTTTGTCTTAGCCCCTCCAATATTTTTTGGAAGACCTAAATATGAACCCATTCCACCAACATGGTATATCCAAGGCAATGGTGAATTAAGCTCTTTTCTGCCTCAGGAAAGAGATAACCAAACTGAGTCGATGATTTTTTGGAAATTAATTTGTTGACCAGAAACCATCTCATACTCTTTTAAATTTTTTAATATATTTGAAGCCTCATCTGTTGTAGTTTACAAAAGAACAGACTATCATCAACGAATAGCAAATAGGAGATCTTTGGACTCGTTCTCGTAATGGAAATACCCGAGATCAAACTATCCTGATCTGCCTTTCGTAATTTTGATAATAGGATGAAAATATATGGAGATAAAAGGTCACCCTAGCGTAAACCCCTTTGAGGTACTATTTTTCCTTTTGGGATACCATTCAAGAGAACAGAGTATTGAACAGTGGTAACGCAGTGCATATCACATTTTATCCATTGATCACTTAAGCCCAACTTATATAATAAACATTGGACAAAATTTTAGTTTACTCTATCATATGTTTTGCTCATATCGGTTTTAATAGCCATGTACTTTCTTTTTACTGTCTTGTTAGTTCGCAAAGCATGGAACATATCCTGAACAATTAAATTATGGTCTGAAATAAGTCGCCCAACAAAAAAAGTTGATTGAGTTTCAGAAATTAGTTTTGTCAAAATCCTTTTAAAGCAGTGGCACAAAACTTTTGAGATAATCTTATACCTGATATTACATAAACTAATTGGTCGAAATTCTGCTATTTTTGTTGGTACTAGAATCTTCGGAATAAGACATATGTTTGTCTCATTGAGCTCATTGTTAAATGTACCAGATATCAGAAAATTGTTAACTAGTTTAATAATATCATCTTTAATAATATTCCATGATCGCTGAAACTCTACTTATAGTTTTTTTAATCTCTTCTTCTGAAACTCTACTTAGCAACATATTACTATCCGCCTCAGTGATCTTTCTCTCAACTTCCATAAGATCGAGAATCAGAATTACATGCTCGACCACTAGTTTTAAACAATTCTATTAAGTAATGTGTTGCTTCCCCTACTATAGCATCATCTTTAGTAACCCAATTCCCATCAACATCCCAAAGACCCAGGATTCGATTTCTCGCTCTCTTTGTTTTGTTTGGACATGAAAAAATTTTGTATTTTCATCACCTTCTTTTTTTTTGTTAACTAGCTTAGTGACTTTTAAATTCTGCTCGTACTCCTACTATTGTAGGTAGGGGATTTGATTACTGGTGCCTTGAAGATTTGTAAAATAAAAACATCACCTTCTTTAAATTATTTATTTTAGTTTTTCTGCTTCTAATAAAGTTTATCGTTCATAAATGCTTTTTTTAGTTTTATTTTAGGAAAAATTACTATGATAACCTACTTTAATTTATAAATTACTTATATAAC
>OVBA01002528.1:0-33730 GCA_900406435.1 Lepidium aucheri | reverse complement strand
GCCTCGTAAAAACGTTGGTAATCGATCCCTAAAATCTTTCCTCCCAAAAACATTGTAAAATTGCGTTGGTAATTTAATGTTTTGTTGTAGTGACACTAACACTTGATAGATCAACTCTTCCTTGTATAAAGGGAACTAGGATTAGTTACTAATTTTCAGATTCATGATTGTTTATTTAACTTTTATCCAAGGTTTTCATTGTGTCAAAGTTTCCTCCCCAATAGATTCATTTATTTATTCCTTTATCTTATTTATCGGTTATATTTTACTTTGTGATGCTCTCTATGTGATTGTAATCCCGAACTTTTTAATTACTTGTATTAAATTTGTGAAAAAAAAAACTAAATATACTTTATTCCAAGTTTGTTTATATACAAAATTCAACTAAACCATTCCACATGTTTGGGAGTTTAGAAAATTCGAGACGATAATTCGTAGTTAGAAACACGTTTTATCAATATCGTTTCTTTGGCATTGACTTAAATAAGTAAACAAATATAGATGTGAAAGGATAATAAGGAAAAACAGTAGATTAGTCGACGGTTATGTTGTTTATTTCAACAAGTCAATAATACTAAGTAATAGAATTTGAACAAGAATTGGTCGTATTTTGATTTCGGTACGAAAACGGTGCCTATAATTCTTACGTGAAGTACTTGTCGAACTATTGAAAAAAAGGCCAATAAGAATTGAATAGACCTCTACAACAATAATGGGCCTTTACACAATTAGGTATTGCCACTATACAGAGACACCCAATATCAAGACTTCAAATTTTAACTAAAAAACGTTAGTTTCATAATTACAATAATTAGTTTTTTTTCCGACAATTGCGATCCGATCTATAACCCAAAGCCTATTCCTAATATTATGTTTTTAAGCTCCTATAATACAATGGGTAGGAATCGAATCCTGATACTAAGTCAATAGTTGGATCTATCATAACCACCAGACTAAGAGCAACTCAGTACAATAATTTAGTTTATTCGATATAAAATTCATCTGGATAATAATTTTTCAATAGATTATAAAAAATCTTGACCTAAATTTATACGCCTAAAAGTGAAATTGCTACTTAAAGTTATCAATAAATGATAAAAATTGTTAAATATAGATAGTTGGATGTTAAAACACCTTGACCTATACGTTATATAACTTGGTAATTTATACACATACTGTTGTTGATATTTTTAATAACATTATCTCAATTTCTTTAAATAAAATAAAATTATTTTATTTCTTAAAGGAGAGGTTAGGTACTTGTGATACCCAAAAAAGCATAACCTAAAATACACTTTAAACCAAATTTGTATATATTTATAACATAATCAATCATACATTCTCATAAAATATATTGTCTTCCTAAAGGAATGGCAAAGAGTAGTGAAGATAAATTCAATTATAAATTTATGAATATGAAAAGTAAAAGCTGAAAGATGCTTAGAACATATATATACTTTTTTGCTGCTTATATCAGTATTCGATGTTTGGTACCTTAAGTTTTCTTTTCGATGTATAGTTTCATAATCCTCTTGAATAAAAGCAAGTTGCACCAAAAAAAGCATACCTTAAATTAAAATGAAATAATATCAACCGTTCATATAAAAAGTATTCAGAGGTTAGTACATTTATATACATATGTTAATCTAAGTGTCAGTCAAATCGAAAAAAATATGAATAGAATTTTGGAATAATTTGTGTCTCAATTTAGTGGAGAAAACATTACACTCTTAGTGAATTAACGATCATTTCTTAAAAAAAAAACATAGTCAAATACAGAAAAAGTGACCAACAAATTCTATAATTTATGATATAGATATTTAAATAAATAAGTTTCTGTCCTCTACAATCCGTATTATTCAGGATTTTTGACCCAATTGCTGATAAATACGATCGATTTTCTAAAATTACATTTGGGTAAAAAAACAACCAAAGACATTCAACGAAAGATACTTTCCATTAGTATCTATCAAAGTAAAATTCTAACATGATTCATAACCAAATTTTCCAAATTTTAACCATGTTACACATGATATACACAATTTTCTGAAATCGCCAAAGATAGAAGAATTGACATTCAACTAAAAATACTTTCCCTTTGTCTATGTCAAGGCAAAAAAACAAATTTTCACATTTTATTCATGGAGCAAAATTCAATTATAATTTAGTGCTAAAAATATTAGTTATACATCATTTTCTACAAATAGTTCTGTGATTTAGTCGTCTTAGTGACTAAATGCAGAGGATTTTAGTTTTTACAGACATAACAACGAATTTAGAATATTTAGTTACTGTCTTAACGATGCATGAAAAATAAGCTTTATTACTAAGTAAAAGCTTGAAAGTGGCTCTTAACGATTGATACCAGTCGTAAAATTGTGGTTTTTGCTAGCTGGAAATCTTATTGCATGGATCTGATACCTTTCTTCAAACTTTTTTAATTTCATGTTTCTCGTGACTCACTTATCTATATATAACCTTTGGTCACATTAATATCTGAATCGTTCCATTGAGTTTTGTCACAACATCTCTAAGCATGTCTAACGTTCGTCCATGGTTTCGTCTCTCAAGCATTGCAAGGCCTACTTCACAAGGCTCAAGTGATCCACCACCACCACCACCACCTCAAACTCGACCAACTCCTCGTCGTCCGGTTATAGTTAGACCAGTGGTTAGACCACCATCACCTCCACGTCAACAACAACCTCCTTCACCTCCACGTCAGCAGAAACAATCTCCTCCACCACCTCCAAGTCGTCATATGTCACCTCCAACTCCTCCAAAAGCTACGATTCCACCTGCACCGATTCGATCTTCATACACTCCACCACCATCTCCTAAGGAAGTTCAAGAAGCTTTACCAAGGAAACCACATTCCCCACCGAGTCCTGCTCATTCAGCTCGCTCTTCTTCATCTGAATCTTCAGTGAAAACTCGTTCTGTAACATCTGAATCAGAGACTCATCGTAAAGCACCATTACCTAGAGTTGTTTCTCCTTACTCTCTTCCACCTTCTCAGTTACATACTGAACGTGAAACTACTCAGAAAAACATCCTCACTGCTGAGAAAACAAACCAAGTCCATGAACCAAATCACCATAACCATAACTATCATCAAACCAACATGACAAAGAAGATGCATCGTCAACCATCTTCTGATTCTGAGAGCATAATGGGAACAAGAGTCATTACCATTGCAGGTGAAAACAAAGGAGCTGTAATGGAGATTCTACGATCTCCACCAAACAAAATTGGAGGAACAACACATACATCTAGACTCTTACATGGTGAGAAAGGAAGGAAGCTTCAAAGCAGTAGCAGTAGCAGCAGTGATGAAGAAGAAGGGAAGAAGAAAGCAACAAAGAACCATAACAATGGCAAAACTAATCTCCCAATGAAAGCTTACATGAACAGTAATGTTCAGATGGTAAACAACTCCATTGTTTATAACTCAACAGCTTCTCATCATGATCCTGGAGTTCATCTTAGAATCTCTCGCAGACCTGGCTCCAACAATGGTTTCCACATCAATGATTATGGTAATAATGGTGGATACACTGACTGATCATGAGAATGAAAAATATCTCATTCGGGTTATTTAAGAAAAATAAGAAGAAAATATAATTAAAGGTTTTGGTTAAAATTACAATAAATTCAATTTAATTAAAATAAAGAAGAAGGAAAAAAAAAAAGAAGAATAAAGAAAAAATGAGTGGGGTTAGAGGTTTCTGATTCTTCTATAAGCTTTTGGAACCCTCTCACTCATTTGAAGGCTTTGCTTTTTTTTATTAAGATAGTTTTTTTTTCTACATGTAAAATTACATTTGGTTCTCTATGTTTCTCTGTGACTTGATGAGAAATCAATTATTCTTATTACAATAATAGTTACGAAATTATTCCATATTATTATTGTTATAGCAGAAAGCCCAATATAAGCCCATTTTCATAATTTTGGGCCTATGTTTATGTATATACAATTTGTTGGATATTTAGGTAAGGATTTGGATAATATATTCCAAAAGAATATGGTCAGAAGTAGCCAACAAATTTACGTGAAGAAAAGAGAACCAAAGCTTTTAGTTACTATCAATCAAAAGACATTTAAATCAATTCAATTACTTCTATTCAAATGTCTAATTGGTTTCATATGTTTACTTTATTCTATTTTTTTGTATAACGTAAAGTTTAATATCTATAAATATCTTTGTAGTGTATAACTAAACTGAGCTTTCTTATGGATAAATAGAATTTGGAGAGGTTGAAGAGCTAGAGAAGTTTTTTTTTTCTTTTTTTTCTTTTTTATGTCGCAAAGCTAAAAGAGTTTATAAGCTTATTTATTATATAATTTTGGTAAGTAACTGAATATTCTAAATGGCGGAAGCACTTGCACTCTGAAATCTGATAAAGTAAGCGATCGCCAAAAGATTCTTATCCGAACCATAAAGACTCCTCGATTTTAGAAATTTATGGAGTCCTTTAGGACATATCGAGCCTTCTCCACTGATTCGATTTGATAGTTTTCAATTATCGTCATTTCAATATTGTTGCAGATAGAGTAGCAAAGAACGTTTTAATTTCTTGTACCAACCTGGTTCAGTTTTAATTAAAATTCTGAATTTTTCATTTGAGTTATTTTTTGTGAGATATATATTAGATATCTCTAAAGAAAAAGACATTGTTATCCAATAAAGAAGTTACAGAATAATATTTCATGGGGAGAAATTTTTTAGTCAAATGATTAAGTGTTATGTTTGCTAGTTTTTTCATTGAATTCGGAATAAAAAATTACACTTGCGATATTTTTAGGGCTACGATGGGCTTTTCTACAATAGTTGAAAACTTATAGTGGAATTCATAAAGCAAAATTAGGCAAAAGATAACAAAAGTTTGAGAACAAGATGGAAGAGACAAAGAGAAAAGAGAGTAAAATGTCGAAATCCCAAGAGTAAGTGTAGGGTCTTCATCAATAACTTTGATCGGGTACTTTACATGTGCATGCATTATGCATTTTCTTCCTATTCTATTATATGGTTCTTTTATGAGAAATTGGTCACCAATAATTTTATAACAGCATAGCAATTGTTTTGTCAAGAAAAACGACATACTTATTTCTAATTTGGAGGATAATTTTACGTCATCTTTCAAGATATTGATGAATGAAACATATATCACTAAAGTTAAAATACATGATTGTTATTAGTGAAAGAAACATTCGCGATAGTAATTGTTGGAACCGGTATTAACATAATGAGCACTAAAACTAAAGTTCCTGATTAAAAGAATGGACAAGGACACTTGTAAATTGGATTAGGAGCAAGAGCTAGTTAACTAAGAACAAGAAGAAATAATTGCCGATTTAGAGTTTTTATTAGACTTTTGTATGCAAAAATTCGATCCCCTTTTTTAAATGATTGTGCTTCTATTTATAGTTTGTAGAGGCGGTTACATGTGTAGAAAATAAAGGAAGATTTACAATTCTATTGATAAGATTGAATCTGCTAAGATTCGTGCTACATTTGTGGAAATTTTTCATGTCGGAACAAGAAAATTTTCATTTATTTGTTTGCTGATGTGTCATCCGACTTCTCTTCGAGACGAAACTTTTTAGTCGAATATAGTATCCGAGTTGAAGACTTAGTGCTTGCAACCGAGTTATTCTTTTGTATTCGACATGTTGTTTTCAGAAATAAGATCTCAGATCCACCTTCAACAGTGGTTACATTGTTTCGACTAGACATGGAGCTTTTATAGGAATCCAAAGCTACTTAATAATAATAATAATAATTGAAATAAGTTTTATATTTTGTCGAATTCTAGATTGATTGATACCAAAACTATCACTTTTATGCAATGAATTTTTCCTTCAACGACAAACCAAATGATACAATATTGAAAGCAACAGAAGTCTACCAACAAAATTACAAGAAAGATTAGATTGATTATAATTATTGGGTCAAACTTTGATAAATCTAAAAGTTAATCGCGACAAAAGTAATTTCTTAATAATCGAGGGAGGGGGTGTGACAACGAGCACAACATCAATGACATGTGGCTCCTACTGATTGGCTTAGCTTCCTAAAGTTCAGACATAACCAACTGTCTTAATTGACACGTGTCAGAAGCTAAAACACTCTTCTTATAGTTTATTAGAACTTGAGACCTTCACACTATTATTTTGCCTCATAATTCACTCTTTCTATTGAATAGAAGAAACTGAAAACTATGACGGTACGTAAATTTTGTATTTATTTAATACTAATCTTCTTTTTGAAATGCATATAAAGCTTAGAATTATAAATTGTTTAATTGTTTTTTTTTCGAAGATCTTCAATTGGGTGCAGAAAAAGCTGCACCAAACTGTCATCAAAGGTTAGATTTTTTGCATATCGAAATAGTAATTTATAAACCCTGTTTAATATATAGTTTTATATTGAATTATATAGTTCTTTGTCGAAACTATATTTTAGATAAATGTATATTTTGATATGGTGAAAGAAATAGATGGTGTGAATAAAGTCGAGAAGAAGAAGATAAGTGAAGGATTTAGTGAGATAGAGAAGAACACTAAAGCTATATTGGATCAAGTTGGGTTAGTGGATGCTCTTGATAATTGGTTTGATGGAGTTCTCACTATTGGTACATTTGGTTTCGATACTTTGAATTTCAAAGAAGAAGAAGATGAAAAGTTTGATGATGAATGTGAAAGTGTGGATCTCGACTATGTTGTAATCGATGGTAGCATTATTAAGAATGTTGACCAAGAGTTGGATCCTCTTCTCTCCAATGACAATGAGTTTTATGATGATCATGATGATGCCATGGTACGTAGTACTTATCAATGTTATTGAGTTAATATTGTTTAATTCAGTAGATCGTAGCAGCAAGGTCACTTTGCCAGTTACATATCCGGTTGCATAATTGTTATGATATGATAGATGATAAATGTTAATGATTTCCATATGAGACTTATCGTATTCTAATATCGACAGGACATTGATGATAACTTTAGCTCAATCGAAATCGCTAAAACGCCAATGGTTGCTACATCAGTTGTGGCCGAGATAGAGCCACAGAAGAAGAGGACAACACTAGCGGAACTTTTCATGGAGGACCGATATGATAACAACTGCCATGACAAGAAACTCAAAAACCCTAAATTTGATGATGATGAGGTCAAGAGTTATAAACTAAACGGATCAAAGCTAAGTAGGAAGTTCTCACTTGCTAAGAAGAAGCTGATTAAATCAAAGTTCATAGATGAAGAAAAACGCTCGCGTCCAATTAAGAAAATGCATCAGGTATTAGATCACATTTGTGAAACAATGATGATGATATATGAACGTGTTACATGTGAGATAATGTTTCGTGTCTTTTATATATTATTAGCCTCACTTTTCTTTGCTTCATAAGTGTACTCATATGTGACTGAATAATTTATTTGATGTCCACTTTATAACATTATATATTTTGTAGATGATAAAGAGGATGCTAAACAAGAAGATACATCCAGATATTGATGCGACCAAGGCTTCTAAAAAAGACATTCCATACAAGCCAACTCCGAAATGTGAAGCTCTCGAGTCAATTTATCTTCTCAACATTCAAGGTTTCATAATTCTTTTATAGTATTAAGCTTTTCATGTTTGATATAAGGGAACTTCATCAAAAATACCCTATGGTATTGCAAAATTATGAAAAATACCCTCATACTTTCATATTTGTTAAAAATACTCTGGGATATATGGACATAGATATATTTTGTCTTTTTGGGTTCAAAAGAAAACTGCCCCTTGAGTTTGAGAGAATGACACAGTGGACATAATTTCGCAAAAGATATGTCTATGTCCATGAATGAGAAATATTGGTTTATCGTGGACATATGAGACATATGTCCATATCCATTTATATATAAGACATATGTCCATGTCTATTTACATAAAATTGGTTTTGCGTGGACATATGTCTCATATGTACATAAAATTGGTTTTGTGTGGACATATGTCTCATATGTCCATGTTCATTTACATAAAATTGGTTTATCGTGAACATATGTCCATGTCTATTTTATAATAAGTAATGTCCCTAGAAAAAGTAAATAGAGAAGGACAAAAAGGTAAAAAACAAGTAATGATTATGCTCATGTCTTTTTTCCAAGTATTTTTAATAAGGTGAGAAAAATAAGGTATTTTTAATAATTTTACAAAGATTTTAAGATAGTTTTCACAATTATCTCTTGATATAATGACCTTATTATAACGCTCATCTGCTTAATGTGTGGAACAGATTGCGTGGCCTAAAAGTCCCAGGACAATGTCGTGCAAGAGCAATGATTGGATCTATATATCGCTTGTTATATATTTATATGTGATTTTCGGGTTTTGTTATTTCATAATGTATTAACATTGTTAAAATGTAATTTTCCTTCTCATTGCAAACAGACTATAAGCTTGTTGCTAGATGTTGTTTATGCATATTGTATTTTGTAAGGATGTTGTATGTTATTTATGTAGACGTAACTCTATATCAATGTCTCCACGCGGACATGGTCTAGTAATATACTATCTCGGGCTTTGGCGTTTTGGAAATAAAATCGCATTCATAAACAATATTGTAAGATAACCCACATCAGTAAGAATGGGGAATCTAGTCTAGTATATATAAGGTTTCGAGTTGGAAGCACAAATTCTCATATGGTATTGGAGTAAGGTTATACGCACGAAATACAAATAGTCGTGTGTGGCATACTCAATCGATACAAATGGTCGGTTGTGATATCTTTGAGATTATGGGTTTATTGGACTAACACCCACCCACATTTCATGGGAACATATAAGTCCCACGTTGGTAAGGATAGAGAATTTAGTCTAGTATATATGAGAGTTGAGTCTCTCTGCTCATTGCTAATTGATTTTGTCTCCGAGCAACTCTTTTTGCCTTATTTATGATATCAATTCAACAACTACTTTAATCTTGATGTTCTTTATTTAAGCTTTCTCTTTTACTCTACTTGCATTGTTAAAGCTCCTTAATGAGCTATTTCGATATCTACCTTTTCTACCTATCTCAATAAAGATTCAATCTTTCTTGCTTCAGAATTGTCAACAAAAATATTTGGAGTATTCACAAGGTTCTTATTAGCTTCAAAATTAGCCAGATCACATGTCCTGTTAACTCATTGACATGTTATCAGGTCAGGAATAAAGTTCTTTTGATTAGTCCGGAGTTCTTGGTGTATATGGTATTCTGGCTGAACCGGATTATCCGAGTTATAAAATCGTTTCGTTGATTATATATGAATCTATGGTATAACTCCATAATGCTTGCTAGCCAAATTTTAAACCCAAGAAACAAGTGTCATAAATTAATAAACCCACCTAAAAAGTTGGGCCTAATGAGAAATGTCAATTTAAGACTACACAAAACAAAAACAAAACGTGAAGAGGCTTCACCAACCTAAGGTCTCTAGCCACTTAAAGGCGTCTCTCAGCTACCAAACATCACATTCTTCACGTTTCACTATGGTTGGTACATATTTCATCTTTATATTATTTAAGTATTTACATTTTATCCAAAACAAATATCTCTCAAATATGTAATTTGTATATTAATAAGTAAATATATTCACAGCTTACAAATATATACAGAACTCGTGTGTTCTTAGCTCGACCTGTCTTAATAAGTTGCTTTCTTCTGTCTATTTATAAATCTCTCTGTTTTAGGTTTAATTTCACAACAAGAGCAAATCAATGGCGAAATTGATTTCGTTTCATGATGTTGCCAAACATAAGTGCAAAAACGATTGTTGGATTCTCATTCATGGAAAGGTCTGTTTCTTTCATCATAATTTAAAATCTTAATGCTCTGTGTAATTTATTTTTTTTTGTCAACAATTGAATCGATAAGTCTGAACCATAGTCAAATTTTTTCAACTGGAGCGACGTGAGATTCGAACTTACCATCGGTTTTTCTAACACAAGTAAAAATCCACAGGTTTATGACGTTAGCACTTTCATGGACGAACATCCTGGTGGTGACAATGTTCTTCTCGCAGTAACCGGTTCGTATGATCATTGCTTGGTTTAATCCGGTTTAATTTAATTTCTTAACCGGTTTGTATTCTTAAATAAAGGGAAGGATGCGTCAATTGATTTTGAAGATGTGAACCATAGCAATGATGCGAAGGAGATGATGAAACAATATTGTATTGGTGAAGTTGACAAGTCAACGGTACCGGAGACGAAGAAGTATATTCCGCCGTGGGAAAAGGAATCTACGGCGACGGAAACAATGAAAGAAGAAAGTGGAAACAAGATGATTGTTTACTTGATTCCTCTGTTGATTCTCGGTGTTGCTTTCGTTCTCAGATTCTACAATAACAACAAATAAACAAAAATTGATGAAATGTTTCATATTTTGTTCATGTTCATGATAAGTCTTATTGTGATTTATTGGATTAATAAATGTGTTATTTTATGTTAATGGGTCATAGCTTTTGATCCATTTTGATATTTGCCAATTTCCAATAGTATAGAGTTTTGTTACATGGTTATGGGTTATTCGGTTCGGTTATAATTGGTTTTATTAATTTACGGTTCTTTCAATTTTGAACTCGTGGTAACTTATACGTATTAACTACAATTTAGTTTGGTTTCGAATTCCCAATAAGTAAAACCAATTTAAATATAAAATAATATTAATTCGATTTTGAAAGTTACTAACCAAATACATTATTTTATTATATATATATATATATATAATGTGAT
The DNA here is from genome assembly GCA_900406435.1 of Lepidium aucheri. Classification (NCBI taxonomy): domain Eukaryota; kingdom Viridiplantae; phylum Streptophyta; class Magnoliopsida; order Brassicales; family Brassicaceae; genus Lepidium; species Lepidium aucheri. Next base: position 22,967 of record OVBA01002528.1, on the reverse strand, counting down.
TACTTACAATATGTATTAGTACAAATTTGGTTTAGGGTCTAATTTATTTTTGTTCAGTTTTCGCTTAAAATTAAAAATTACCTAAATATTAGAACCGAATAGTTTTTTTGTCGGAAACTGTAATTAAACCAAAAGGATGTGGATCGGTTTGATATTTTGGTTTCGGTTTTATTGTTGTTATGGTCATGAACTATTTTTTCAAAAAATTAACTAATACTTTAGATAATTTACAATTTGCATAAAACTATTTTTTTCTCGACAAAAACAATAAAAGGAAATTAAAAATAATAATTACAACAACATAAAATATTTTTCATTATATATACAAACCTACAAACACATCACTCTCTTCGCAGACTCACAAGTCACAACACACGCACAAAGAAAAATAAAAATAAAAACACTTCACGTATAAAAATGTTAGTTCTAATAAAATATAAAAGCTGCTTAATATATTTTAAAAAATCTTAAATTTTCTTATCATACGCATATATTAACTACGCCTACGGCGTATTTTAGCAGCAAGAGGATTAGCCATCTCACAAGAAAGTCGTAGATTCTCAGACAAGTCAACGCCGTTACCATCTAACGATCCCCATTCAAACTCATGTAACAGCTTCGCGGTCCAAAACGTAACGGTCGTTAAACCCAAATTCTTACCCGGACAAATCCTCCGACCCGACCCAAACGGTGCAAGTCTTAGATCCGACCCGAGAACCGAAAACTCCACTTCTCCTTCTTTTGCCATAAACCGTTCCGGTTTAAACTCCAATGGATCAACCCACACGTGTGAATCATGCGCTATGGCCCACATGTTAACCATTGCTGTGGTCCCTACTGGAACAAAACGACCATCAACGATTGTGTCTGTTATGGCTAAACGGGCCCATGACAATAATGGGCCTGGTGGATGAAGCCTTAACACTTCTTTAATCACAGCCGTTAGATATTTGAGTGAAGTCAAGTCAGACTCATCTACGGTTCTCGATTTTCCCACTACTTCATCTAATTCAGTCTGAACCGTTGATTGAATCTCTGGATGAAGGACCATCCTAGCAAGAATCCACTCGATTAAAACCGCAACTGTGTCGGTTCCTCTGAATATCATCTCCTGTTAAAAAAAAGTACATAATTACTTTAAATAGAATCTGTTAATAAATAAAAAATTACTTTAAATCATCACACCACACGTCACATTCACTCTAAAATCTTAGTAATAAATTTTATAATTCGAATTTCTTTCAATATATTTTAATTAAATAAATGTTATACATACCCATAGAACGGCGATAATATCCGGGTCGGATAATTTATCAACACCTTGAAGAGAGAGCAAAACATCAACGAAATCACGAGTTGTTGTTGTTGATTCACCGGTTTGATTACGATGTTCTGAAATAATCCGAGATACAAACCGGTTTACTTTCGGTACAAGTGTTGAACATCTAAACCGGATTCTTTGAGGATCAAATTCTGATAACCAAGGAAGATGATCAGTCCAATTCAATGTTCCAAGCAAATCATAACCTTCTTCAACCAATTCACGTAAGTCAACATGATTCTGTTCAAGCTCGTACTCTTGTCCGAAAACAGAACACATCATGTTGTTAAGTGAAGCTGTTTTAAGCAATTCACGAACAAAACAGAGTCCATTATTACTCTGTTTTTCGATTAATCCCACCATCTGGTTTGCAATCACTCGTCTCTGCGTCTCAGCTCGTTTGATTTGTTTCGGACTAAAGAGATGATTCGAAGCAATACGACGAAGTGTTCGCCAGTAAACACCATGTGGTGCGAAACCAATTGCTCTGTTAAACATCAACGAATAAGCTGATTCCTTAACCGGCCGGTCAGAGAAAACCGGACTATTGAGAATCTCTTTAGCAACATCAGGATTACACGTGACAATCACGCGAGTCTCACCTAAGCTAAAAGCCATGAGTCGTTTAGCTTCGAATTTCTCTGCTTCATCAGCTAGTCGACGATGAGCTAAAGTGCTTGACATGAGTGACATGCTTCCAACAAAAGGTAAACCTCTTGGACCGGGAATAACCGTTCCGGTTTTGTTTAACCGGCGGTAGAGGTATTTACCCCAAGCAGGTCCTCCAGGATAAGTCCAGAAGAAGAGAGAGACGCCGAGCCAGATAATTATGACGGCGAGGAGAGAGAACACAAGGTTAGTTTGGCTTAAAACGCTACATTTGGACAAAAGAGCAAAGATCAAAGAGCTTTCGAGTTTCGTAGCCATGGAAGAACAAAGCGAAGTAAGTGAAGAGAGAAAGAGAGAAAGATAGAAAACAAAAGGAGAGTGTCTTTTGGTCTGTGGGGCTTAAAAGATCAACAGATGGCTTCAGTATTTATATAGATAATCAGAGCTCTCTTTTTTTTATACAAAAATAAAAACTATATATTTAAATTCTTGTAATAAAGAATTTCTTTTCTTATTAATTTTAGTTTTTTGTGTAGTTGTTTTATTTTATTGTCGCTCTCTATGTTTTAGAAACCATATTTTTTATAATCCAAATTGTTCAAACTGAGATAGAGTATAATATCCTAATTTTGGTTACATCGAAAATTAGAAAAACCAGATAAAATCTTATAAATATCGTATACAATATAATAAGTTAATTTTAAACTCGTGTATCCTAATTTTACCCACATCCAAAGTTATAAAAGACAAATAAAATCTTCTAATTTTAGCCACATCCAAAGTTATAAAAGACAAATAAAATCTTTTAAATATTGTACACAATAGACTTTAAATTCATGTAACATATTACCACTGCCCTAGATTCATATGTTCGATTACTACACAAGTGTTAACTTAGAACCTGATTCTCTCATATATCGAATCTAAAATTATGCTATTTTTCTAGTTTTTTTTAATACTAAAATGCCTATCCATATAATATTTTAAACTCCTTAATATAAGATATGGAGATGTAATAATTTGTAAGAAGGTACGTATATAATACGTCTTAAGGACAAATTAAAATATGTATATGTAAATTCCAAATACTTAGCTAGATAATTAAAGTTGTGAAGCTCGATTCCATGAGAATCGATCAACGTTGGTTGTGAATCTCTTTTGGATTTGAATATCTTATAATTGAAAATTTGATAGTGCTTGTAGATTTGATTCCATTTTTTTTTATTAAAGGAAAATAAAAGCAAGACCGTTCAGCCACAAGATAGAGATGATTGCATCGTCTTGTTCATTCACCGATCTATTTGATAAATAAACATCAAACTAAAGGTATTTCTTTTATTTTAAAAGAGATATTTATAAAAAAATAAAAGCATTAATAATAGTGCTTCACTTTGAATGTAACTGTTTAAATCATTAAAATGGACTCTAGAATGTAACGAATATTTTGTAATATTAATAGTGTGTAATAAAATAGCCTTTAGTTATACTAATAAATTTATCAAATCACAAATAGTTTTGTAACAGGTGGCTTAAATTGCAGATCAATGAAATATGAATCTTATTAATTAGTAAATATTGTTATCAATATGTGCACTTTGATAGTTACATCAATTATCTTATTGTAAACGCTACTTAATTATCATAGTAACCGTTGAATTTAACCTAAATCATGGAGTCTGCTTGTATTATTAAATTAATAAATTTTATCGGTTAATTTGTACCAGTTGACTTGACGTATCTAATTCACTTATCTGTCTTTTCATTTTTATATTTATAAAAAAATTATTATTTATTTTTTGTTACTAATTAGATCAATAATTATTTTTCATTCTGAGTTTGAGACTCTGCTTTAGACAATAGTTTTTCTGATTTCCTTCGGGTTTTCAGAGGTAGTCTTTGTTGTCGACTGTTCTGAGGTGATGAAGATTGTAGGAGATTATAGGGATGGCCAGATTTTGTCCCCTATCTCGAAGAGTTATTTCGTTTTCGTTGTAGTTTTTCTCTAGTTTATATTCCTCATTCTTTGAACCACAAAGCAGACTTTCTGCCTTGTGGTATTATGCGTCTTTCCAGAAAGCAGTCTTTTGTGGATTATGTATCTCAGCATTGGCTTGCAAAATTAATCTAATGAGTTAAGTTGGAAAAAAAATAATTAGATCAACAAAAATTGATTCAAAACTTAAAACTCATCTCTAAAATCTTTTTTAATCTATTATAATTTAATAGGGATAAATTGAACTCTTAATATCATTAATTGGATTATTCTAACCACCAGACCGAAAATAACTCAACACAAAATTATTATTTTTCTTCAAACATTAATGGGATCGACAAGTCCTAATACATAACTAAAATTCATATCTTAAAATATATTTTTTCATTCCTTTATATCAGGGGTAATCAAACCCTAGTACCGGAGAATTTGTAAAATAACACTACTACCGGACCATTTTTCCTCAGAAAAAATTAAAGAAAATTAGAATTTTATTGTCGCAAATTTCATATATTTTTGTTTTTCAATATTTCACTTGCACAATTACAGTTACATAACCGATTTTTTAGATATTTTACATAATCCTCAAAACTTTAAAACCAACTTATATGATTACAAATCTTATAACGGTACCGTTAGGTTTGTAACGGTTTAGCGCCGTCATACGTAGGTCCGTGAGTCTCAACTCTCCAATGCCATGGGAACTATTCTCCAGCTTACGTCATTTGTGGGTCCATGTTCAATATATTACAGTATCCCTAAATTGTAATAATTACATAATAATTTAATCTTGTAATGACGCCAATTTATAGCTAAAAAATATGAATAATTTTACTGAAATAGTACAATCTAAAAGATAGCATCGAATCGAAAATATTCACAGTCAATGATTTCGTAAGAGAAAATTAAATTTAATTACTGTAACTAATAAAATAAGTGAATGCGTGCAAAGTGTATTTTTATTGACGGATTTGATAATTCATTATTATAATATTTGACTAATTCTTGATTAATCAGTCAGGATTTGAGAGTAAATAACTCTATATTAACCGCTTGACATTTTCTAATTCTCAATACGTTTTTTAATCACGATCGTGGGGGCGATTAAATTGTTCTCCAATGGCTTCTTCACAGCTGCATTTTTGTTAAATTTTATTTTATTTTTTTCTCCAATATATATTAAGACAACATGCTGTTTAACAAAAGTAAAAAGATCTAAACTAAAATCTTGGACAATCAATCAAACGTGGTTTGAGAAAGTTAAAAATTTAGCTAAGTGGTAGTGGTTTAGTGGTTTATATTCGAAAAAGAAGTTGTAATGTTGGTTTAGATCAAAAATAAACTTTCTGTAAATATGAAATTATTAATCATTTTTATTTGGTCACTAAATATCTACATCGAAATCATATTTAACTCTTTTTGAGATTTGGAATTTCGACCCAGACTCCTCCTTAAATTTTTAAAATTAAATAATTGAAGCTAAGATTTATTTAAGTAACTTATAATAGCGTGTACCATTTGTACTTGTTACTTATCCACTAGACAAATTTAATTTATCCTTTAATTAATTTATTAATTTCTCCTAAATGTTGTAACATGACGTTATGACAGCTATTTACAATTTCTACAATTTCTAGCTGTTTTTTTTGTTTATAATAGTTACTACTTTAATTTTTTATTTATATATAAAAATATTCACCACGTACATTTTAAATTACAGTTTAATATATATATATATATATATATAAATTACTGTATAATACAAATTTAATGTCGGTCATATATATACAATATATGTATATTCTCAAAACCACATGATTTATTTTCTTCATTTTATTATAATTCGGCTGCCAACAAAATGTGATGTTTTATACTAGAATATTCTTATAACTACAGAAAGGTTCCTAATGAAATATGCTCGTCATAGAAGATTCGTAGTTCTTCTTCTTTATATGCTCGTATATTACAACAACGACATAAACAAAATAACGAATTCATAAACATATAAATAGATATTATAAATGTTGTTTAATTAGCTGTTAAATTATAATAAGTGGGAATATGTATTTGTTCAATTGATATTTTTTCAGCCTGAATTCGATTTCAAGTACCACATTTGTATTATGTACTATTGTAAAGGGTTTGGTTAGCCCTGGGCCTACGGTTTATTTCAAATTGGACCGAACCGACCGAACCAAAATTTTTCGTTTCCGGTTAAATTTCGCATTTTAATCAAATATTGGTCGGGACTTATTTAGTTTTGAATTCGGTTTTTGGTTCAATCGGTTCAGTTAACCAGAACCAATTGGTTAAAAAAACTGAAATTTTTGTTTAAAACCGATTTTTTATATAATTAAAAGCAAAAACTCAAAAGAAACTGAAAAAACCAAAAAAAATGAGAAAACCTCAAAAAAACAAACCGAAGAAATCGACCCGATATAATTGATTAAAAAACTGAATCAAACCAAAAAATTATTTTGGTTTAATTTAGAATTAATTTCAAAAAATCGAAAAATTCGATAACCAAATAAACCGAACCGTTTGATTTGGTTCGGACCGAAAACCCCTGCCTAGGTTTGGTTATGTATCGGTTTTTATCTGTTTAATTCTCGAAATAAAAATTATACTAGTAAGTAAAAGAAGATATTGAGATTTTGACTTTGTCTAGAGATTGATCGTTGACGCCGAAAAAACATTCTGACACAAATGTGTTACGGTAGATCTTTGTCGTTGGCTACGGTGCGGTCTTGTGCACCTTAAGTAACCGGTAAGTTCTGTTTCACAGCCGTCGATTAATCTAATGAAAATCCTTCGCTTTTAGTTACGCCACGTGTAAGCACAAACACTTGATCGTGTCAAGTTTATCAATGGATCTAATTGACATCTTCACACTTGGCGAAAGTAGAATACTTACTAGACAATGACCATAATACCCACCACCTAAACGAAGATATAGACTCAAAGTCAAGGGTAAAATAGAGATTTAAGGCTATAATCAGACAGACCACATGATCTGCCTAAACACAAAATCTATATGGTCCCCAAACAACAGTTAGTAAGTGATTTGTTTGATGAGTTTATTAATACTTATATCAACGGTTAAAGATCTTGCACTAAGAAGTGCCTGACCGTTAGATCTTAGCAGTATAACTTTATCTCAAAAGTTATAATGGTATAATGTAATAAGAAACAACAAAAAAGCTTGACAAAAGTATGTGTGTTTGTATATAAGTATGTGTATGACTCTTGTTTTGTCATGCCTATTTATGTAAATGTTTTGTTTTGTTTTGATCGAACACTATTCAATAAGTGAGGACCAATCTAAAGATGAGACTTGGGTCAATAAATTGTTTGATAGTGATTGCAACTTCCTCCTGCTTAGACCTATTTATTCACAATTTGTTCATGACGATAATAACTTCATGATACATGTAACTAAAGAAACTATTACTTCTTTTCTATATAAAGGACTTAGAATATTCACCTATTTGTAATGCTTGCAGCAACATGTTTTTTTTCTGCTATTTGGGTAGAGATAGAAAAATTAATTATATATTAAGTTTTGTCGATCTAACTATTATCAATTCAGATTATATTTACCATTTTAATTGATTACAAGATGTTTTAATATATAACATAAATCTTTTTATTGGGAAGGGTATGTCCATTTGCACAAATCAACTAGATATAAACACTGTATATGAGCACAAATGAATTTGAATTGAATTGTATGAAAAATAAAGAAGAGGAAGAAACAATTAGGGTTAATTCATAAAAAACGTATAGTTGGGGTTTGATGTGTCACTTTCTTGGATGGGAACGTAGCCTTGTAGGTTATTGTTGCCCATTGAGATGGGGCATACTATAATGTCGTTAGTGTTTTAAATTGACCATACATACATATATACAAACTTCACAATTATTGATTCGCATGTAAAATTATGGACTTTCAACTCAAAACTAATTGATAATAAATGAATATCCTTTATATATTACTTAAGTCTCACCTCAATTCTCGACATGATATCTTTTCGCACTCTCTTCAAAACAATGATCCATCTAGCTATTAGTCTAGATAATATTCCATTATAGAATCAACATCAACTCAGATTAATCAGGCCTCTTTTCATGGGTTGGATTGATTCTGGTGGAGCAATATGAGTTCAGGCTCTAATACTGTATAGAACTATGAGCTTGTAACTCAAAATCAATTAAAAATTAGTGAAAAAATCAATATTATTTATATATCACTTAAGTCTTATCTAAACTTGCGATATAAATCTTTTCACAATACAATCTATTATTTATTAGTACCATGCATATATAGACTAAAATATCATAGGCTATAAATTACATTATAGCCAACATGCAGTACTAACTATAGTTAAACACTAGAGACAATTTTAAGTTTTACACGTTTGATTTTTTATTTGGCAAATATATAAAGAGTGGCTAATTATATGGCTAATTATATTATGGTACCTTAGTGGAAGGCCGTAGCTACTAGGTACACAACATTCTTGTACTTTATAAACATTAATGCAAATTGACTCGATTACAACATTATTCCGAGAATCAATTAGATTTATCGAATAACTAAAGAGAGATATGGTTATATATACATATAATTTTTATAATTTTTATAGACGATTTTTTTCTCGAGATTTAGAAAAATTATCTTTATTTTATAAAGCAAACTGTAACAATATGTTTATTAATAAGCTGTCTTATAATTTCTAAATATGTAATTAACTTACAATCAAAATTATGTCACGTTTTGTATACTTGAATTGGACGGAACATAATTATACATTTAAAATTTTCTGATTAAATCGACAAATTATTTGTCTATGTCTTTGTTTCTTTTTTTTCCACAAATTGACGAACCGAAGAGACAGGCAAAAGAAAGTTTGATTACTGAATTTTTGTTGTCTCCAAATAATATTCGATTTCGATGTATTGACCAAATTATATTTAGTTCCAAAGCTACATATTATGATTGCCATAGAGTTTGGTCGATGCTTAACTTTGGGTCATTTAAATATTTCCTATTTATTATTGTCGACAGATGATAATGAAATGAAAGCTTTGACGAATAATCTCTTTACTTTTGTGCTTTGTCTACATCTGTCTCTGCTTTTAAAATTTTTGTCGTCAATCTTTTCTTTATTTTATTTTAATATAAATTAAACTACAAAATTTTCAAAAAAAAAAAAAAAAAAAACTGAATTCATGGAAGGAAATGATAATCTTGTCACTCAATTGTTTAAGAATAACAGAATCTAACTACCAATATTTTTTTCCTCGAAACGACCAGACTTGATTCATAATTTAAAACAAATTTCTTTTATGATATATTTTGGTCATATTTGGCCATTTTCTATTTATTGACAAATATATTATATATCCTACTTTTATTTCAAAATAAAATAATGTTCTACTATTATAGTACGAAAAAAACATATCAACTTTAAATATTTTCTCCTACAATATAATCTTGTCATATTTGGTAGTTTAATGGTTTTGGTTATTAAGAAATAGTGTGTAATATGAGAATTAAGAAGTATACATAATATAATCACGTTTATATAATAATTCTGAACAATTTAATTATGGCAATATTTTAATTTTTAAATTTATAGATGACCTAACCCACTTCTGCTGAACAATTTGAATGATGGATAGATTCGATGCCATGATCTTAATCAGAATATCAATCCAGCTCTATGTCGCATTTTGTTGACGATATATGTCAAATGCTCCTGTAAATATAATTAATCCTTTATGAAATAAATAATAAAAAATCTGAAATATTTCTTTTAAAAAATATATTATTATTTTCTTTATTATATTTCTTTTACATTTTTAGGTAAAAGGTAAAATTATTACAAATAAAACACAAAACCCTAAAATTTATAATGCATGTGTACGTCTTAACTTCTTCAAAGGAGTTGACTTTTGATTAATTTCTCCATGCACGAAATATTCGAAATCTATCAAATCAAAATAAGATCTACCAAGAAAAACAAAAGAAGAGTATGTAAGATTTGGCGCAACATGTTATTTTCATGGAGCCTCGAATATAAAATCTTCTGAAATAAACTATTCGAAAGAGAATCTAGACTTTGTTACACTTTAAATGTCCCTATGCCACTCAAATAATGAATAATTAATGTAGTTATAATATATATATATATATAGCTAATGTGTGAATATCATTGCATGTACGTAGTAAGATCGATCTCAAATTATAACCAATAAAATTAGATACAATACCCTTACATGTATTCAGTTATTTATGTCTAATTGGAATTTTTGTGTTTCAAATCATTGTGTTTTGACATTAAATTTTTTTAAAAGAAAAACTAAGAACCAACTAACAATGATATAATAATAATAAAATGAAAGGCAATGCACTAATGAATTGGAAATATTATAAAATTAAGATTCGATGGCAAGGTCTAAGCTAAATGGAGATTTGATTCTCATAATTCGATGTGTTAATGGAGTCACATTGACTCCACTTGCATTGCCAAATTTATACACACTCACTTTGAATACTTGCCAAATTTACTAAAGATGACTTCATCGACATTTGTCACTTTTGACTGCATCGAATATTTGTCACTTTTGTTAGTTCTTGTATTTCGATTGTCACTCATAGTACTCTTACACGGTTTACAACTCCAAATTTGGATTGACAAAGCTTAAAAAATACAATATTAAAATTGAAAATAACTTAAAAAATTTGAGAAAGATGAATGTGAGATTTAATATCTTCCCCAAATCCAATGAATGTGAGGTAATAGAGAGATTTGAATATCAAGATACAATCATCGTAAACCATGATTTTCTCACCAAATCATAGAATCCACAAACCTAAAAATTCAGTTATGAACTCACAAAAAACGAAACTTACTTTTAAGAAAAAGATGAGAAATCGGGTGCTCAACTTGTAGAATCTTACGATTCTTATATAGAATCAATTTCGAAAATTTGCCTTACAAATTCGTCCAAAAATAAAAGAGAAAAAAGAGGTGTTAGGACAGACTTGGATGATAGGTTTGATGGATTTCATGAATTTTTGGCCTAAAATCAATAAAAAAACAAGCCTAAGAAAACCTTAAGTGTTTCTTAAAAGGTTTAAAACTTTGGTCCATTAGAATTTAAAACTGTTTTTGACAAATTTTCCAAGTTGCCTAGTTATCTCATTTAAATTTCTTTTAATTTTAATATGTAAGTACACATAAAAATTGTGGTCATTACAAGGAATCTAAAAGACTCGAAAAAATCATTTTTATTGTTAAAATGATATAATTTTTTAATATTAAAATACTAGTTATAACAACTTTTTGATCATACCAATTGTATAGACAACTTGCAACCGAAGAAGTCGAACAGAATCAAACGAGAGAAAGAAGTAACCAAGCTAATGAGATTCACATATGGGCTTTGAAGTTATAAAGCTCATATATACAAGGTTTACTTAAAAGCCCATATAATATGTAGTTTAGAGACGACTTCGTAATTAATTGATCGTACATATTGGATGATAAGATCGACCAAAGAGTAATTTTGTCTCGATCCATTGTTATGGTTTGTTTTGGAATAAAACCAATGGTGAATTTAGATGAAAACACAAAACGCTAATTTGCGATTTAACTCTGATTTGAAACTCTACTTTTTTAAAGAACATGGACTTTTTAGTTTGCGATTTAACAAGATTTAGCCCGCGACCAGTAATTACGACTAAATCTTGTTTGTTTCATGCTCCCGTGACCAGCGATTAAAATAATTAGTCGTTATTTTTCTTTATTGATCACAGCGACCGGTAAATGGATAAAAGATTTCGCAGTACTCAGCAACCGCAAAACAAACAACTGAGTTAATTGATCTTATGTTATGTTTTATTGGTCTTCTCTTATTAGTAATATCAATGTCATTTTATCACTAAACCAAACTCTTGTCTTGATCATTACACATATTAAAGCTATGCCTAATTGATGTTTTATTCATTCAAATCAAGTCTTAAACTTACTACTTAGCTACAAAGCAAGATGAGTACTTACTAGCTACTACTTAAACACAGAATTACAAAGACTAACTGAAGATAAACTACTCTCTAAAAACATAATGTATACAGACAAGACAAAACCATGGAAGTTCAACACAAAATCCTGCAAAAACTCTCACTGTCTGATGAGTTGTTTGCTGGACAGAATCCGTGGTTCGGTTCATGTGATGCAGACCGGTGAATTTCGATTTGATTCAATCTCTCTGGTTTGCATAAGACTAATATGTTTGATCATCTAAGAGCTTTATTTATTCAAGACCAAAAATCCCACCAAGGGTAATTGCTGCTAGATTGGTCTAAGAGTGTATTATCTGATTTGAAACCTTTCCAATCATCAGATGATGTCAAACAACTATCAGCTGGTTCAACAATGTTCATTAAGTGATCTGGTTCTTCATCAAACCCACCAAAATACTCTCTCTTGATGCTGTTATTATAACCATCTTCATCATCATAATCATCATGATGATGTTGATGATCACACAAAACCTTCTCATGTGTCTCCATCTCCGGTTTAATCTCCTCTGGTTCATACTTCCGGTTCTCTTCATCTTCTGATTCATGATCTGTGCTACTTAAAGCCACCACTGCTTGATCACCACAACACTGCCTTTCCCCTTCCTCTGCTTTCTCCATAGACTCCTTTAGCCTCTGCAACTATAATAGAGATATAACAACAAAATCATCATCAAAGATCTAATCTCTTGCTTCAGAAACACAGGTTCTAAGTCACAAATTTAGTTATGAACATACCTCAGAGACTAAAGCTTGTTTGTCTTTCTTCAGAGACTCAAACTGAGAAGCCAAGTTATCATAATCTTGTCTAAGAATGTTATACTCTGACTCAAGCTGCTTTGATTTCCAACGAGCTCTCTTGTTCTGAAACCAAATAGCAACTTGTCTTGGCTGCAACCCAAGCTCTCTAGCTAATTGAACCTTCTTCCTTGGCTCAAGCCTTGTCTCAGACTCAAACATCAACTCCAATGACTTGATCTGCTCATCACTAAACCTTCTCTGATTATTGTTCTTACTCTTCTTCATAGCCATGAATGGATCTGTTGACATCATTGCCTGAGTAAATTCTCCTCCTTCTTCTTCTGTCATCTCATCAGAATTAGAGAATTTCTGTTTTTTATTTTATTTTATTTTTTTGGAATTTGTGTGTTTGTGATGTTAGCTCTCTATATATGTGTGTTGAGGCTAAGATTATTCATGTTAACAGTTATATATATAAGAATATTGATTTTGTTTTATTTAAGAGCCCTTAGCATATAATAAGATATAAAATTTGGGTTGCTTTATCATAAGTTTTTTATTCATTTTTGAGCTAAACGATTTATGTGTCGACAGGTAGCAATAGAGTCGATTTTGGCTTCTTCTAGAGTCGTCGTTATCACTTGTTAAGTCGAGTTTCGTTTCAACGTGAAACTAATCATCTAACTACTACTGCTTAATAATTTCACAACTTTTTTTTGGTTTTTAGCTTTTAGGTAACTTTGATCTTTTATGATAATCCACAAAAAAAAAAATTGATCTTTTATATAAAACTTTCTCTTACAAACTTTTATAGTTTTATTCAGGGGTGGGCATTTTAACCGAACCAAACTAAATTGTATATACAAATCATTTGGTTAGAATTTTTCTCAAACCAAATGTTTTGGTTCAGTTTGGTTTGAAACCGAATTAAACTGATAAACCAATATATTTATTTTATTGATTTATTAATGATTTTATTTAATATTTTAAAATTATTAAACTATGTTAACATGTTGAATATTTTTAATTTTTCTTAGTTTAGTAAGGTTTATTGTCTCTAACTCTTGGTTAACGATGTTATCATTTCTTTTTTTAAAATTCAGAAATCTACATATTTTATACTATTTTTTCTATTGTAATTTCAATTTTTCTTTAAATAATTTTTTTTTAAAAAAAAGATTTATTCACGATTCAACTTATTTTTATTTATACACATTAAAACCAAACCAAATTGGTTCAAACCGAATATGAATCGATCCGACCTAAAGACAAACCATAATAAATTTGGTTAGAACTTTTATGTAACCAAATTAACCAAACCGAACCGAAGCCAAACCATAACCAAAATTTAACTGAAATATTCACCCCTACTTTAGTTTATCAAAATAAATATCATTGTTTAAAATACAAAAAGAAATCAAAAGCGTTATATTATCGTGAGAGTTTAGAAGATAATTATATGACAATTAAATTGAACATATAAAAATTACACACGCGGCTGCTAAAATTATTAAAATTTGGAAAACTTTTAATAATCCTATGCAAAATAAAAAAGATATTGATTATCATGTGAGAATATTCTTTTTGAGTACGTCTCTTGTAAGAATAATATAATTTAATGAAAATGATAATATTAGGTATTATGAATTTATATGACTATGCAGCAGATTTAACGTTAACAGGTCAAGATGTGTGACGGGTGTTACAATTACGTATAATACAAATCATAATTTTTTAAATTTCTTAGAATGTGACTTTATTAAATATGCATTTTTACGAGATATATTGGTTACATCACATTTCTCAAAACATAAAATTGTGATTAAGTATTATGTGAACAAAATTATCATAATTATTCAAAGATCTCGTGTGAACATTATTATCATAATTATTTAATAATATTAGTAGTAATGTGAAAAGAAAGTTTAATTTCTTGCTTTTGTGATTAGTTTAAGGTTTATGTTAACCTTGCTTGTCGGATATTTCTTTTGACTAATTAATACAAGCAAAATTAATAATAAAATTGAGCCACCTATGCATGGAATTTTAAGACCCTCGTAAACAAAAAAAAAAGATTCACAACAATCAGAATAAACAAAAAAATCAAACGTAAGAGCTCTATTTATCTTGAAAAATATGTAAATATAATGAAATAAAGAGAAGTGACAATCAAAATATCAAAATCAACCATTTAAAAGAAGCCAAGTGGATAAAAATCAGAAATAAGAGAACATCAAAGTTGATAAAAATGATGACTTGGCAGTTGTTTTGTGGTGAATTGTCTCAATATTTAGCTTACAAAAAAACACACTTGTCGTAATTAACTTAAATAACACCATTTCTGATAAGAACCCTAGTATAGAAGACAAACTCATATCTATAAATAAATAAATAAATAAGAACTATTTTGATTAAAATATAAAATATATTTCAATTGTCTTAAATTTAGTTCTAATTATTTCATCTAGATTTTTAATATAATTAGGAATACAATCTAACAACGAAAAAATTAATAGCTAAGTCACAATTAAAAAAAATTACGAAAAAAATGTAAGTGGTATTTAGTCTAATGGCTGGTAGTAAGTTCATTAAAAGCAGGTGTATATACACAACTAAAGATTGAGTTCCACAGCCTATAAAATTTAGGTAAAAAATTGTGTAGTAGAATAGTTTTTGTGGTCCATATTGATATTGCTATTGACAAAAAAATAAGGTTACGAAAAATAATCAAATAGTACGTATAAATATTTACAATTATTCGTGATTTTCTTGTAGATGGCTATAGAGAATTTTTTTACTAGTTTTATAATTACAATATAATTGGGACATTTTATGTTAGATTATCAATTTTTTGATAAGAGATTTTAGTTTAATTTAGGAAACTAGTAGATTAGATGAATATTACATATGAATATTTTTATGATATATATGAAGATATATGATGCCAAGATAACCAATGAGGAGAAGACATTTAGCACCGTCTTATAAAAGCTTATCTTTTGCTGATAATAACTTTATAGAATTAATAAAATAGATGACAAAAAAATATCTCAATTACTTTTGGTCAAATTCATCATTGTTATTATTTTAATAAAAAAGGATATAATAAATAATCGTAAATTCATTGTCATACACGAGTCAAGTGGCCAACAATATTACCCTACCTCTTTAACTACTACTCCTTCATTAAAGCAATTTTGGAAATTAAATCAATTCCACTTTTCTTACTCATTCATTAAACTAAACTAATCCATCTCTTATTTTATTGTATTTTTTCACTTGATTCACTGAATTTTCGATTTCTATGTCTCTTTCACTTTATATTTAGCCATGTTTAGATTCATCCACAGATTTTTTGTTTACAATATAGTACTTTCAAGATCTTACTATGGATACTACAATGATAATCCAACAAAGCAACCTAATATAGATAAAAATAAAATATAATTTTAACATATAACCTATAGCATCTATTTTTTTCTTTAGGGGTGTTGTTTATACGCTGTATTGATACGTAATATTTCATTACAATAATATATATTTCGTCACAATATGATGATATCGTTACAAATTTGTGATAATTTGTAAACGGTTATAATATAAGTGTCACAAATTCATATTAGTAACAAAAACGTCATAATATACTTGTGACGAATCAATTTAGTAACAATTTTATCGTAGATGGTTACAGAATAGAGTCACAATGACTCGTACCAAACAAAATTTGCAACAAAATTGTATAAAAATATCACAAATTATTACTAATATTCATAATCATAATATAATTGTCACAATATGTCAATTTTTTGTAATGACTGTATTTGTAACTTTGTATCGTGAAAAATCAATATTAGTACAATAATAAATAATATTTTTATCAAAAAAACCTATAAAACATATGAAAAAACTATGAAACTAAAATAAAAACCATATTGAGAGAAAGTCAATATATTAAGGATATTAGTGAGACAACAAAGAAAAAACAGAGAAACAAAAATAGGAAGAAAACAAAAATGAAAGAAAGAAAAGTTGATAAAGATATAATGAATGATATGACATGAACTTTATCCGTATTACAAACTTTTGTTTTTGTTCAACTTTCTACGTGGAAAAATATCTACAGTTTTTTTAAGTACAAGTACGTTCATTGTTTAGTTTTTTTTTTTGTCATAATTATCTATTAATAGCTACATTAAAGCTTTAATTAGACATTGTTAACTGAAGTTAATCACAGAAACTGAAACTAGCAAGTCAAAGAGAAAACCAAATATTAGGTTTTTAGTGCTGATCTTGTCGGACTTGAAAGACCTTCACCTGATTTTTAGTCATGTTACTTTGTTTTTTCTTTTTCAGGTTTCGATCTATTTCGACCACCGAAATCGATTTTGATGATTTAAAAAGATATACTAATATTTTTATTCTTTTTATTTAATAATATAGAACTCTTGAACTTTACGACCACAAAGATAAATGTTTATCTCTTACATGGAAATGTGTTATGTGTTGTTGTTTTTTAGTATAGTATTACCATTTTCTTTTTAGAAATTGATCAACAAACAAAAAAACAACTTAACAATAAAACTCAATTGCCAAATAAATAAATAAATAAAACCTCAAAAGAAGAAAAAAAAAATTGAAAAACAAAAGTAAGCAAAGAGATAGGGAGAGACAATTGGAGCTTTCATATTTTATAAGGCCCATTATGGATGTTGAAGGCCCATTATTGATGTTGAAGGCCCAATATATCTTATTGACAGGTTTCTAAAAGACCCACGGTGCAATATGACTCCTTCTTCTTCTTCTTCAATTTTTCTTTTTTTTTTGGTCATAATCATAACATTTCCTATTGAAACTACAAAATTAAAGTTGTAAATAAATAAACATAAGATTTTATATATTTACAAGTGTACTTTAGTATAGTGGTTGGTGGTAAGTTCAGTAAAGGATTGAGTCCCATTACCTACGAAATTTATGTAGGTATTTGGCTAATGGGCCGGTTTTTGTGGTCCATTTAGTCGTTGATAAAAAAAAAATTCTATATTTAAAATTAATTAAAAATTGAGAAAGTAACTATTTATTAATTGAAAATCTTGAAAATAGCTTGGGAAAAAAAATATTTTTAAAATTGGGTGGGTATTGTATTGTATGAATAAACGTAAAAAACAAAGGTATATATACTTACACAAATATGATAATAGATTGAGATGGGTAAAAAAAAAAAGAGTGATGGAGAAATATCAAAGAAATGGTCAAAAAAACAGTGAATAAAAGTTTTTGACAAGTAAAGGTCTCATCAATAGACATTCGAGAAAGGCTCTTTATGTTCATTACCTTGAGATCCACACTTTTTATTTTCTTTTTGTTACATTTTCATTACAAAATTCATAATTAGCTAAACTGTATAGATAGAAAAAAATAGCTGTAAATAAAATGTAAATAATTAAGTTTGTTGGAAATTTGGAATCTGATGTGAGAAAAATTGAATGGGCAGAGAATACGAACAAAGAAGCATTAAATGCTCTTGTCCTCTCTTTTTCCCTAATTTCAATGCTACTCTCCTCTACTCCCTCCGTTTCATAATAAGTCATTCTAGTATTTTTCACACAAATTAAAGAAACATATTAAAACTCTATTATACCCTTAACATTTAATTGACTCTTGACATTTTCTTTTTTCTTATTAGTTAGTAATGAGGTTAAAGTAGACCATTTATGTTAAAAGTTATCTCGTAAATTTAAAACGACACTTATTTTGAAACGAAAAAACAATCCTAAAATGACACTTATTATGAAACGGAAGGAGTACTTTTTTTTCTTTTTTTGTCAAGAAATTCTCTAATTGCTTTATTACTGATTTTTAGATAATTAAGTTTGGTGTTTAGTACTTTAATTCATAAGAAACGCTTGCTCCTCCACTACATCTCACACAAAAAGTTATTTTAGTGCTTAGTCAATAAGTTATGGTACTTATGAAAGATTTTTTTTTAAAATAACTAGATCGACAAGAGTTGATTTACAGCCTAATACACACTTTAAAATCCTTTTTTATTCTACTATTATAGTAAGGGGGAATTAAGCCGGTGTTCTGAGTCATTAGTTGGATCATTATAACTATCAGAGTGAGAGTAACTCAGCGTACTTATGAAAGATTATAAATGAATAATTTCTTTTTTTATTAGATCAATAAAAACTTAATCTTTTTTTTGTCAATACTATGTCATAGCTAATCGATCCATTAACTAAATTCCTACATAATATACTCGATCCCTGAATGTGTGATAATATTTGCTTTTAGTGGACTTACAATATGCCACTAGAACAAAGTTACTTCACATATAAACTCAATCTATAATCTAAATTTCTAAACCCTAAATATATTATATGCGAATACAGAATTTTTCTAGAATCAAATTTGGATAAAAAAAAGCTCGATATTTGAATATTTTACAATTTGAAAAAAATAATATATTTCAATCTTTAAGAGTGAGGATCATATTTTGTTTTTGTTTAATTAATGAATAAAATTATGCAAATTGTAAAATAAAACAATTCAATGTTATATTAATATATGTATGTTTATATGTGCTAATATATATATATATATATATTTCTGTAAATCTCTATAGGGTTTTAGATGGAAATATATACATGTTATTTTTACGTAAAAGTAAAAAATTAAATGGAGTGGACTAGAAAAAGTGGTTTACACTTAGTTGACCAGTCTTTAGTCTATTTATACTTTTCAGATAAAATTAAACATAAAATAGAAATATGAATTAACCGATCATTCAAAGGTATGTATAAATTTGATTAAATTTTAGTATATAATTGATATAATTTAAGTGTAAAAGGAATGTAAGAATGGACAACGTGGGTTGGAGATATGCAAGGATTAGACATTTACGTCGTCGTCTCTCTCTTTCTCTTTCAGACACAACACAAAAAAAACACACACACACAACTCTCGAAGACTGTCCAAAAAACGTTGAAATCTGTAGCCAGAATCGTCTTCTCCATTTGTCATTCTCATCCACAGTTTCCTTTTAATTATCCATTTTTATTTTTTTATTTCTTTGGACATTTCCTTCTTAACACTAATATGTTGCAGCACTTGTCGCGGGCACTCTCTGCCTTTTCACTATTCTTTTTTTACATTCATGAAATAATATCTTTGTTCGAAAATTATATATATTGAATAAATGTTAAATTAATTCAAAAAAAAACGTTTTTACAATGTTTGTGACTTTGTTTGAATGTAATCTAATAACAAACCCAAAAATCTTTTAAGTTTTTATTGTCGTGAGGCGAACAAAGTTTCCATTATGACCTTATGTTTCATAACTTTCATTTTTCAGATTAATGATATCCGGTTTCGAACTTATCTATCAATAATTTGGATAAGGACTTCTAATGAAAGAAATCAGAATTAACTGATAGCGATTGGAGGGAGCGGTGGTTCCCCATGTTTTTGGTGGTTTATTCCATATTTTTGATTATTGTGTTTATCAATGAATCGACAAAATCCAATTTATAATCATAATTTTCTTCAAATATTTAAATAATTATACACTAGACAATACAATTATTTAGAGTCAAATATTTGTGAAGAATGCTGCAGAAGTAAAGCGGATCTTTAACCATTTGACCAAAATTATTTCTTTATATTTTTTTATTATTTTTTGTTAATAATTAAACCGATAAAACTTGATCAACATTGTTTTGTACTTCCTATAGTCAGAAGTGGTGGAACCCCTAATGGTAGAACCGAAAGCTTCCAAATCAATAGAGGAGAAGAGTTCGATCCTATATTTTTGATTATTATTTATATATAATGTGTTGATGTACAATATGGATTTATAAATATAAACTAGACAACGACATGTCAAAAATATGAATGCAACGTCCACAACGTTCCATATACATGTTTCCATACACTAACCAAGATTCTTTGTTTTTTGTAACCTAATTAGGGTTTCTTATTTATACATTTCCCAATCAAATTATGTATTCCAGCTGGCTGACTGATTATTATCTTAGTATATTTAAATGACAATTATTAAAGCTATAAAAATATACAAAAACAAAAATTTGGTAATAATTTGTTGACTAAAAGACCTAACTTTATTTTGAAAGTGAGTCATATAAAAGTGACTATTTTCTTCCCTGTTTTTGCGTAATATATTTAATATTTTTTCACACAAGAAAAGAACTATTTTGTAGAAACTAAAATAAAAAAGAGATTACAGAAAAGATAATTGTTGCGTAAGAGAGAACAATTATAACTGGCAGTTTCATTAAAGTGATTAAAGTGACAAGTTTGCGTGAAAACAATGCAAGAGACAGATTAAAATCTGTCACTAAATCTCCAAAAATAAGAGTATTAATTACAAAATTTATTACATAATTACTTTTCCTCTTTGACCAAAACGTTTACCGTTATACAACATGATTACTTCATCTCCGTTACATGTTTGTCACTCATTTTATTTTTCTTTCTCTATTTCCGGAAAAAAAGAAAGAAAGTAAAACTTTATTTTTCGGAAGGAAAAAAATCCATTTATGTAAAAATTTAAAACCCAAGTCAAAGATTAAATAATTCACCATAAGTTCCAAGATTGATTAAAATGTTAATCTTTCCAACAAGTTAACCTCATAGTCAACATCTAATTGAAGCAAACAAACCAGAGAAATACATTTAGTCTCATTTCTGTTGTCTTTTCCATCAAAGTTCCACTTTAGAGAGTTATTTTATTATTTTGTTGGAAGAATTTGTACTATGAATCGAATTTTATTGATCTAATTGTTAACAACTAAAATTTACAGATTATCTAGAATCGGAAGTTGCATAAATAAAAACTTCAACAAGCTATAGATCAAAATATAGTATAACGAATTACTTCTTGCTATAAAAATGGTGTGAAAAGATGGAGACTTTGACTTCTAAAACCACACATTTACATAAAGTTTGCCATGAGATATGGACCAACATTAGAGTTTAGATACCCTATGGACCATTACAAAGAATCTCAACACTTGAAACTTACGATAAACAAACATATGTTAATGATTTTCAATATCACAAATGATTTTCAACATAGAGATTAATCATATGTTTTGTGTTAATACTTTCATAAATGAATAGATAATCTCTTTGTAATACAAAATTCTTGCGTTAAAAGATTGAATCTGAAATTAAACGGACAAATTCAAAAAGTCGAAGCAAAATTTAAAATAAAATAAATAAAAGAAGAGAGACAATAAATGAAGAATGCTAATATTGGGCAGATCAATAACTCAACCACTCCTCTGACTAACTTTTATAGTCACTCCTTTTTCCCTTTTTGATTCCCTTTTTTTTCTTCATTTTCTTACAATTATATTTTTATTTAATATATACAAAATTTCTTATAATATAATTTGCATTGTGATTCATAGTCTTTGTACTTTTCTTAGTTGTTCATTTCTCTTTTACCGTGCTCTCTTACGCGGTTCCTCCATTTTCTTTTTCATTATTTTATGTTTTGAGGGTCCAAAGAGAACTCAAAACCAACAAGTTGTTTGTGTAATAACAAGTTATATAGTTTCTGAAATCAATTAGTGTTGCTAGAAAAACCTTAAGCTGTATATACTGGTCGATCTTCAATTAAAATGCAAATTATCTGGCTGAAAAATGCTTTAGTAAAACGTATGGGAAGATGCATAGTTCGACTCATCTACTGTTTTTTTCATCCGCGCGAATTTGATTTCAAAAAGTTAAGTATGTTACATGATATTATTAGAAGTTCAGGAAATAATTTGGTTATAGATAAGAACTTATCAATTTGACATAACACGTATTTATTGGAGGTAAGATTTAATATATTTTAGTTTAAAGAATACACAAAGTAATTAATACTTCTCTTCCACTTAAAAACGAACTCGAACATATATAATAAGTTCATAATATAATAATATTAAAATTATATAAGGTCATAATTATTATATAATTTAACAATTAGAGTACATGTTATATATATATATATATTTTGTCTTTACATTCAGTTTGTTAGCCGACATAAATTGAAACCAAATGGTGATAAATTTACAAATTGTGTTTTCACTACAAAAAGACATATATATTATAAGATCAGATTTCGTCCCTAATTCGTTGTAACGAAGTCTATCTCGTTGTAAACTGAGCGTCGCAAAACAGATTTCCTCGTAAACGTGATGGTA
>OVBA01002527.1:0-33640 GCA_900406435.1 Lepidium aucheri | reverse complement strand
CTCATTTTATTCTCTTTTCTTGTTTTACTCTCTTTTCTCGTTTTACTCTCTCTTCTTTTACTCTCTCTCCTCATTTTACTCTATCTCCTCATTTACTCTCTCTCTTCATTTTACTCTCTCTCCTATTTTACTCTCCCTCTTTTTTTACTTCTCTTTTTTTTTTACTTCTCTCCTCTTTTTTTCTTCCCCAATTTGTAAAAACAATTAAACTCATGTATCAAAATGAAAAAAAAATCTGAAAAATATCAACAATTATTATAAAAAATAAAACAGTTAAACTATTAAATTTCCAAAAATAATTAACGGGTTACCCACGAACCCGCCCAAACCCATTAAATAAAATGGGTAACGGGTTGACCCAATCCATTAAACAAATGGGTAATGGGTTAACCACAACCCATTAACACTTAAACCTATTGGATAATGGGTTGGGTTGAGTTGCGTCTACCCATTTTGACACCCCTAATTCTAATATTATTATGAGTTTAACTAAATTATATATAACTTAAGTTGTAAAAAGCTTAGAAAAAGTTGATATGGTTGAGAGAAAGAAAGTAGAAAGATAGCGTTGTCTTGATTGTGGCAGCCGAAATAGAAATATGAAAATAGCAAATCTAATAATCTCTTTACAAACGAACTTAGAGCAAGATTATTGGTAATCTCCTAATTAGAGTCTCTAAGAATTAAATAAAAAATAAATTAAGAAAAAGTAGAGTTAAGAGATGTATTTCTGTTTTGAGTTTATAGGTGTGATTAATGGTAGTCTCTTAGATGAGTTTCTTAGAATAAAAAAAAATAAATATATATTTTTTTAATTTTTTTATTTTATAAAATAAAAGTAATAATAAATATATTTTTTCTAAAAATAGATAGATCATTAGTGAATCGGGTTTTAGTATTGACCTGGATCACCGGTTTTACCGGTTTTTGACCGATTTTACTAATTTAACCTAAATTCGGGTTTTGTTCAACTTGTACCAGTTTTATTAAGGAGTTACAGTTGAACCGGTTCAACCGGCCAGTCCGGTCCAGTTTTCAAAACCTTGTTTAGGACTCATTCGGGTATTTTTACTTCTCGGGTTCGGTTCGGTTCAGGTATAACCGGGTTCGGTTCGGTTCGAGTATAGATCGGGTTCGGGTTCAGTTATTTATATATATAAATTCAAAAATAGTAAAGAATTGATAGAAATAAATCTAAAAAAACCTAAATTTAACAAAAGTTAATCGGGTACCCATTCGGTTCTTGATTCGGTTCTGGTTCGGGTTCGGGTTCGGTTTTTAGGATACATAATTTTAGGACCCATTTGAGTATTTTGTCAGGTTCGATTTCTGTTTTTTGGTCGGTTTTGATTCGGATTTGAATATCGAGTTTTATGCCCAGAGCTAATTATCTCTATTTTCTTCAAATACCAAAAAGAAAAAAAGAAAAAAAAGAAAGAAGCAACCAATCACTAGGCGTTCTTCACTTGAGAAACGTTTCTTTAATTATATTTAAATCTAAAAAACTCTTTAGATACCATTGATAACGATAATGATGGTCTTAGCTTCCTCGATCACTCACTACGTGTCGTTCTTATGCTCCTCCGACGACAGGTAGTTGTAACGCGCACCTCGCGTTTTTTCTTCCACAATTAACTTATATTCTGAAAAATAGCAAACCTAATAACTCTTCACAAACTAATCAGTTTTATTACGTACAAACCATATATATATATATATATATTCTAATTACTAAACGTTCATGATAATACAAATTTTGGTGGAAAGACTCAAATCATGAAATCTTTTTTTTTATTTTTCCCGTAGTTGACGTGTAAGTTTGATCTATTAAATTAAATAACTTTCGTCTATATTAATGTCAGTCCATACGAGAATCTTGTATAATTTTGGACAACTAGGAAGTCGTAGCCTATATGTGAAAAATAAAGTATGTTGATTTTGGAAAATAATATATAGGTTTTCTTTAGAGACAAGTATCGAAATTAACTTACCAAAAAGAGAACGCAAATTAAGATCTTAAATATAGGGAATGATTTATAAATAAAATATAGAAATCAAGGTGCAAGTCATCCATATATGTATTTTAATATAACTATTGCATGTTCGTTTCGTAATACACAAAACATTTATAAAAGCTTTTTTTGATAATCAAAATAATAATGAAAGTTGTTAAAAAAGGGAATGAAGCCACGTTTTGTTTTTCTTCGTCGGCATAGGCAAGCTTTATAAAGTCACATAATAATATTTATAAATATATTAGTGCTAAGACTAGTTGAGTAAACTGAAGATTTTGCTTAATATGTCACGTCGTAAAGATAACGTTGAAACAAGTGGATTTACGTCCATAATTCTTATACTAAAGACAATAATGAGACTGTATATAATTAGTATTACTTTTTTTTCTTTAATATTAGGTCACAACTAGCCGGTCTATTAGCTAAATTCCTATATTATATAGACAGCATGATTCGATCCCTAAATGTGCAAATACATCTGCTTTTAATAGACTTATTACATGTCACTAGAATAAAAGTCACTTACAATTAGTATTATTTTGTTTATTATTTTTTTGTCTACTACTGCCAAATTTTTCTACTCTTCGTGTCTTTTATTTTTCTTAATTATATATATGGAAGAAGAAAATGGTTTATAAAGACACAATTTTTTTGGATATATCCTACCATGAATTATACAGAAATCGTTATTTCAAAGAGAAAAGTCTTAAACAGCTATACAAATTCTAGGATATAAGTCTATAAAAAATCATAATAGTAAGAAGACATTTATGTTATCAAAATTAGGCAACCTAAAATAACTATTTGGGGTTTTGTGTTATTTTTTCTTATTCATTATATTTTTTGCATGTTTTTATTGATATTTGTGGTTTTAATGTGTTTTTGGGGTTGTATTTCGGTTTGTTTAAGCAGTCTTTGAATACTTTTTTTTTGAGTCTTTACTCATTGTATTATCTTTAACCAATTTAGAAGAATTTATAAAAATTGTATCTATAATCATTTACATTATTATTTAAATTTAAGTAATGGAAATACTTTTTAAGTGCCAACACAATTTGGTTTTGACGAAATAAGTTTATCTTTGTTGGCTTTCCTACAGAATTCTATTCTAAAGTGTTTTGTAATCTCCACTTTATATTGTTTGAGGACTTTAAGGAGATTTGTGCTATGGATCAATATTTATCTACCCAACTATTAATCAAAATACAATTGACAATGAATTAAATGACATTAATATCAAATATATTAATATAAAATAATCTCACCTTTTAATATAAAATATCTATCACATTCTAATATCTTTTCTTGAAGCCATATTATTTAAAGAAGATAATTTAGCAGTAGAGTCTAGGTGAATTCTTTTTTTGAAATGTAACATTTATCCGAGAGGGAGAGGCCAAAGCCGATGATTTTATCCGTAGGTGCAATGATTTTATCCGTAGGTGCAATGATTTTACCCATAGAGCTCCAATTTTTGAATCAAAATGAAGCCGATGCTTCTGTTTCAATTCGAACCCTTAGAAAATCATAAGCAAACTTCCTTAGTTTGAGTAGTTTCCTCCATATCCATGACCTTTTGGTTTCATTTTTGACTTCCCAAAATGAATTGTACTTCAATAGATAGTGTTTTGTCCAAATTACCCAAATAGAATCAGTGCAAGAAAACAATTTCTAATTAAGTTTCAGAGCAAAAACCTTAGATGAGCCTCTTAATAGCTGAACCCTAGACCACCCTCGCCTTTTGGCTTACAAACCTCATACCAATTTACCTTTCCTTTATTTGTTTCCAACGGTGAATTCTTCCACTTCACTCGATTAATCACATTCTAATATATCCTCTCCAAAACATATTATTTGATCGACTCTCCACTGATTAATTATTTCATATATTCTATAATTTTATCCCCAAAACCCATCAAAACACTATAATATTGTATGAGAATTTACTTTTTTTCTTTCTGTGATCACGAATAGTTAGAAATAATCCCGATGAAAATTAGTTTGCCAACATCAAAACTCAAAAGAGTTCTCCAACCCCTTTTATATGTAAAGTTTTGTATCTTAACTATGAATGATTTCAAAGAATAAGAGAGATTGTTGTAGAAGAATGATTTAAGAGAGTTAGGGCTTACTTACAATAAAAATAATAAAATATTATATGCACAACAAATATCTCGTGACTCTTCTATAAGAGGAAAGATTCTATCCTTCTCAATCCCGAGGTGAGTGTGACAGCACCTAACGGTTTGAATCCTTCTCCATATGCCCACATGTGACTTTGACAAGCTTCCAACAGTTAGATTAGGCTGAGAAGAGAGTATGTTTGGCTACACACATTATTTTGAATAAATCCATGTGTTTGGTTACACATAAACTTATCCCACCATTGGTTACGTGTGAGTATTGCTTGCAGCTCAAGTAAAGCTTCCTTAACTCACACTTAACCTATTTATTTCAATTCTTGGTTTTAACCAAACTGAAGGCAACAACACTGTGCTCATTTATTCCAACGGCTATATTGAACAAGAAGCATCTAACGGTTCAGCAATAATCTGATGGCCATAATTCCACTTGACCACAACGGTTCTTTCTTGTTCAGACTGCAGCTTTTTCCTTTGGCCTTGTGTGTATCTCAAGTAACATCTTCCTTTTCGCTCACGTCAAGTCATCCGTTTCTTGTTCAACAGCCAAGCTGAGCTTTTACTTGCTTCACACTTCATTGCTCAGTTTAACACTCTCCCTCATCTTGAATCCTTAATGTGATTCATTAAGATCAAGCTTGAAAGTTGTAACTCCCCACCTCATTCAAAACCTAAGTGGAAAACTCATTGGGATAAAACCGACAAAGGGAAAAAGAGCATGGATCATGTTCACGGCTTGAAAACTTCAAGTCCAAGCAGCTTGGACAAATTTAAGTCCAAGAGGCTATCAAAAACTCCTTTGAGTTTGTTTCACCTTCGTCAAAACACAAACTCCTTCGGCCTTGGCTCCATTCTTCAAGACTCCCCCTCAAGCTTGGTCGGCAAGAAACACCAGACGCCAAGTTTGGAAGTAGCACACACCTTGAGAGGCTCCCCCTCTCGGTCAACACTCCATTCAGAACCATCTTCAATAGTTCTATCCTTAACACATCCAACTTTGACATCCCCTTAGCTTCAGCTCTTTGGTATGTCATGTCATGGATCATAATGTCCTATATAACACTCATAAGAACACACAAGCATTAAATTATAAAACTAATTAAAAAAGGTTAATTTACATACCTTTACATGTCCATTTCAATAAATTGGATCATGTAATCATGCGATCTTCACACATCAATGAAAAAAGATAGCTAGGTTGCTCCTCCTACACTTGCATTCCCCTCAGAATATGGCTTTAAAAAGGCCCAAGTCCAAATTTTGAAAAAAAATCAAAATGTTGACTTTTCCAAAATGCATTGCCAATGCATTCCTTTGGCCTTTTTCTTGACCCCTCTCAGCTTTGGTGGCTTCATTGACCTCCTTTGAGTCTTACAAGTCACCTTTTGAGCCGTTTTAGCTTCTCTAAGTGTATCAAACACTTGTTCCTAGTTAAGATCTCATTGAACACACACACAAGTTAGTAAAAACTTATAAATCATATTGACAATAAATACCTCTTTAATGTCTTTCATGAACACCACACATTTGGCTCCTTTAAGTCATACATACTTGCGCCTTAAGGCAAAGAAGATCCTTCTTGCACACACCATACCTCAACACTTCTATCACACCTTAGAGTTCTCACACAAGGCTTAGTGTGAACCACATCTCTCCACAACTTGTCTCTACAAGCTCTAGTGAGATTACCAACGGATTTGGAGATGGAATCACTAGCTCTCTATGCCATGATTCCTCGGGTTTTAGCACAATCCTAAGCTTCTCATTCCTTTGCTACTCTAAATGCTTTTAGCACCTATACCTAGCTTAGGAAACACAAGAGGAAGCCGGGAATCAATACCAAAGGAGATTTAATTGTTTGAGATCTCATACCTTAGCTACCAAACTTTTAGCACAAGCTTTTGGTAGAGACTCTTTATGAAGAATAGGTTTGAGTTCACTTGAACTCCACACATGGATCTGCTTCATCAACACCATCTTGAGAAGCCATTCCTTCACACCAACACTATGGAGCATCCTTCGGTATACTCTTCTTCTTCCTCCACACGGTTGTAATTCACTTGAATCAACAACATCAAGATCATCCACAACCAAGGGCAATGACTCGGTCTTTTCCATACCGATATCACCACCACACTTGTCCTCCTTAACACTTATTGATACTCAATAGCTCGCTTATTTCCATTTACTACTTCTTGGGAATACTCAACCATGCTCCAAGTCACACCTTCATCAAAAGGTACAAGAGAATAGTGAAGCATTTTTGACAATTGAGGGCTCCAAGGATTAGATGAAACCAACTATGAATATGAATAACTAGGCTAAAGACAAGCGACAGAGATTAAAAGATTAAAATAGAGGAGGTTTCAGAGATAGCCTATTTTGCTCCATATGTTGCTCGGGTTTGGCATAACAGTTCCACTTCTTTTCACCACACACAAGATGATACACGCCTTTGTTGTGAGCTGATTCAACACCTTCCATCAGACTTTTCACCACATTACACAGCTGGGTCCTTGAAGCTGCGGCCATTGGTTCTAACTTCACACGCAAGTAATGCACCATGCAAGAGAACTTGCCTTTTTGGTTGCCTTCCATCTATCACGGCTGGTCCTTACTCCTTCATGGAGGTCACCTAGATACAAAACAGAAGATAGGCACCAAGAACTCACGCACAAGAGTTAGACAACAAGATTCTACCAAGAAATCAACAAAAATTCAAGAAACACAAAACCGAGAGCTTTTAGACAAACACAACTCGGTTCAACTATTTATCAAATCAAAGAGATGGATTCAACATGACTTTGAAACACTATAGTTCACAAGAACAGAGTAGATTTAGCCAAGGTTCACAATTTTAGAGCCTTGATCCAAACCGCAAAAACAAATCAAAAATACAATAGATTTTATGGCTATACACTTCACAAGAAGAAAAACCAACCAAGGTTTTCACTCATACGGTTTGGACTCAAAAAATTGATGAAAAAGCTTTAAAATTTAGTTTATACCCGTAAAAAACATCACAAAAAGACAAAAACATTTTGAATTCAAAAGCACCGTTTTACCTAATGGGTAAAGGACCAAACAATTTGAAATTCGAATTTTGAAAAATTTAGAAACAAACAAGGGTGACTTAGAGATGAAAATGGAGTTGAGGAAGAGATTATAGAGGTAATTAGTTCAGCAAATCGTGACCCTAAGTGAATCTCAGAGAGAGGAACACCCAATGGACCGATGGATAATAGCATGAGTTCATATATTTCTCTCACTTTCTTGTGGACCACAACCACACCACCACTTATTCTCTCTTCATTGTCACAAAACCGAGATTTTAGCTTTTAAATCCATGAAATAAACAGAAAGAAACATGATTTCAACAGCTTGAAAGAAGAACAAAACATTTTTCCAAAAAAAAACAAGATTTGAAAAATCGGTTTGAAAACTATCAAGAACAAAACAAAATTTGTTTCTTTTAAAAAAGCTGAGACTTGGAGTTGATATAATGCTCAAATAGAGAGTTTTTAACCTCAGCAACACTTATTCTCCTCATTGCCTCAAAATAAATCGGTTTTAGAAAGAAGAAGACATTTTTGCAAAAATCGGTTTGAACAAAATTTGAAAACGATTTTCAAGTAATAAGGAAAAATCAAGAGAGATCCCGGGACCTCAAACACATCAAGAACACGCCAAGGATGAACCTGGGATAAAACTCCCAAAGAACCAACATGGCTCTGATACCATGAAAGATTTCAAAGAATAAGATAGATTGTTACGGAAGAAGAAAGATTGAAGAGAGTTTCAGGAGAGAGAGAGTTGGAACCGAGAGAGATTATGAAGAGAGAGATTTTATTGTCTCTTGTTTTGAAATGAGTTACATGGACACATATATATACATGTGACTCTAGCTAGGGCTTAATTACAATAAAAATAATAAAATATTATATGCACAACAAATATCTCGTGACTCTTATATAAGAGGAAAGATCCGGTCCTTCTCAGTCCCGAGGTGAGTGTGACAGCACCTAACGGTTTGAATCCTTCTCCATATGCCCACATGTGAGTTTGACAAGCTTCCAACAGTTGGATTAGGCTGAGAAGAGAGTATGTTTAGCTACACACATTAATTTGAATAAATCCATGTGTTTGGTTACACAAACTTATCCCACCACTGGTTATGTGTGAGTCTTTCTTGCAACTCAAGTAAAGCTTCTTTAGCTCACACTTAACCTATTTATTTTAATACTTGGTTGTAACCAAACCGAAGGCAACAACTCTGTGCTCATTTATTCCAACGGCTCTATTGAACAAGAAGCATCGGTTCAACAATAATCCAATTGCCATAATTCCACTTGACCACTATGGTTCTTTCTTGTTCAGATTGCGGCTCTTTCCTTCAGCCTTGTGTGTATCTCAAGTAACTGCTTCCTTTTCGCTCATGTCAAATCATCCGTTTCTTATTTAACACCTAAACTAAGCCTTTAATTGCTTCACACTTCATTGCTCAGTTTAACAAATTATTTGATGTTTATTAATGAATGAAAAAGTTAATATTTTTTTTACTATTTCATCTTTGTAATATTAGAAAGATGTATTATGATTATCAAATAATTAAGTAACAATGATAAGTAATGAAGATTAGTATAGTTACTATACCAAATTTTTATATATATGTGTATGAATCCTTAAATATTGTCTATATTGATACAGAGAGCATATGTCTTTGTGAAATTTAGTTTAGTCTCATATGCAACCCAGTTCCAAAAAGACTCGATTTCCCAGCAAAACTTTTTTGATTTTTTTTTTCTTTTTCGTTCAATTTAAAAAAAAAACAAAATCTGACCAATCGCAGACCGCCACGTGTCAGTGGGGCCTGCGATTTGGTGAAAATTGAATGAAGAATCGGTTCTTAGATTAGAGTTTTAAGATACCAATTCTTAATAAATTGTGGATCCCATTGTTATTTTAATAATTTTTTAACTTAAGAACCCCTTAAAACTTGGGGTTGCACATGCTCTTAGCTTTTAAAGTTTGAATCTTGTTTATCTCCATCATAATAATAACAAAATAAAGATTTGTGGATGTGTGATATTTTAAAAATAAATGACACTAGTTACAAAACAAAAATCGAGTTGGATACAAAATATATTGGCAACTATACATTATGATTACATACTAAATCCATATGATATTTCGGTAATTAGTACATAATTACATTTTTGATTGTCAATATCGAAAATAGAAATAAAACACAAATCCGATTCATTTTGAAAACATAAATATATTAAAGGTTGATTTATATTCAATTAAAAATGTATGAGCTAGAAAATTTAGATTATAAACTATATGTCTATGTCTATCTATATATATATATATATTAGTTAGCAATTTGTACTTGGTCACACATGTGAAACCACGAACTAATAATTTGTTATAAAGACCACTTTTAAGGCTTTGTTCAAGATATCTTAGGCGCTAGTCAGCATTAGGAGTTATTTTACGTATTGCTTGACGTAAAACAGATAGTGGTCTTGTTTATGTACTCGGTATAGGTCTATCTATTATAGTTAAATATTCATATAATATTATTTTTGAAATTGTAGTATATATATTTTTAAACATAATTTGTGATGATTACTAAAATTTTGAACATAAATTACTATAAAATATAAAAGATTTCCAATATAAATGTATGAATAACAAAAACAAGATTTTTTTATACTTGCAATCTAAAACTAATTCGAATATACAAAATTAAGCGAGAAATAATTGGATTAAAAAAGGAATAATCAAATTACGCGAAGACTAATTGAATAACAAGAAATTAATTATTAATTGAGGTGGATAGGATGGACCTAGCAACTAAGAGCAAGAACAACACGGTAGGTAGTGGGTATACAATTGTACTTTTTATAATATTTTAATCAGAGATTAAATTTATTCTGGCAAATACGAGTTTTCAATTGCTACTGAAGAAGTGTATGCGCATGGACACGTGGCTATCGTCCATTGGGCGGAGTTAGTTGGAACGCCCAAAAAAAACTTCTTTCTCGACATTTCATTCAGAAACATTTTTTCGGTTTGCCTTTTGCTCCAAGGCAATTTTCTTCCCATCGGTGATTTGAAGTTTGCTAAGTCGGCGATGTGTAATCCTCGTCATCGTCGGCCGATCCTCCACTATATACTTGTATATTTTATTTGTATTAATGTTTTTGTATTAATATGTTTTAAATAAATAATTATGTTTTTTAAATAATTAATTTTGTTTTACAAAAAAAATGAAAACCCAAACGGATTTCTAGCATTGGAAGCAAAAAAATACACAAGTATTTTAGTAGAATATCTAATTAGTTTTAATATTATAAATTGGTCTAGATACCCAATTCTAAGCGATGATTAATCGGAGCTAGACCGAGATTTTTAGAACAAAGCTTTAAGGATAAATAGGATTAAAAATATAACAAGTTTTGGCTAAGTGCGAATGTGGAAATAATTAATTGAGCCGCCGAAGTCAATCAACCGTTGAAACACAAAAGCTCTCAAGAAGAATTTAGTAGCCACTAAAGCTCCAAAATCATTCGAAAACAATAAATGACGCCATAACTCTTACTTATGACGTCATGTGATTATTCTCCTCTTCTTCTCTATATATATCACTCACTATCTATCTTACCACATACCACTTCACTCTTCACAACACTGAACACACATTCCTTCTTAATTTTTAACTCCCTCTTTATTTAAAACTTTAACTAATTTACCCTAAACAAAACTATTTATCAAATAAGCCCCTCCCTTAAAAAGCTAAAAATCATGTTAAAGATGGAGACTAACGGTGGCACAAATTCCGTCGCTACGTCTACTGCCACTGCTGTTGCCGTCTCCGTCGCTGCTGTAACAGAAACCACCACCACTCCAGTGACCTCTCCTTCCCCTACTTCTTCACCTCCGCCGCCTACTTCGCCACAACAGCCACCACAGCCCCCGCTGGTGCTTAGCCCTTGCGCGGCTTGCAAGATTTTGAGGCGGCGGTGCGCCGAGAAATGTGTATTGGCGCCGTACTTTCCTCCGACGGATCCGGCGAAGTTCACAATTGCCCACCGTGTCTTCGGAGCTAGCAACATTATTAAGTTCTTGCAGGTACCTTTTTCTTCTTCTTTTATTACACGTGTGTACATAAGTTGAGAAATATCACATTTATGTATTAGTATCTAACATAAAAATTATGAGAAGAAAATTATAAACACAAAAACTTTCACTATAGCGAGCATTAGTAATATACAATATGTAGAAATTTTCCAATCAAATCAAGGATATATTGATAATGATATCTAAGTAAAGAGAATAATGTGTCTGTTCTTTATATAAAAAATAATATAAAATTATTAGAAGAAGAAAAAAAAGAAATCTGGTTTGCAAAATGTGAAAAGGAAGTTAAAGTGGTTAAAAGTCTAGTAGTTGAACAATAATGGGTTGATAAGTCATGTGACCGAAACTATGCCCTACACTTTGTGTAATGAAATGTCAATAACAACCTTTCCTCAAAAGCTACATGCAACCTCATTATACATGTTCAATATTATAATTATACATACTAACCCTTTAATAAAAAATAATAGATATACTTTATCAAGAAAAAAAAATGTCAATTTCAACAATTCCTTTTTATTCATAGTTTGAAAAAGTCATGTAAATTTTCTTCATGGTCAAACATTAAAACACAATATTCATAATGTCAGATATAAAAGTCCAATCATTTTAACTATTCAAGACTTTTTATTTATACTCTTTCTAGAAAATCATGTGTTTAGTGAAAGATGATATTGATGTGTTTTTTTTTTAATTGATCAGGAACTTCCGGAATCTCAAAGAATAGATGCGGTTAATAGCATGGTTTACGAAGCAGGAGCTCGGTTAAGAGATCCGGTTTACGGATGTGCAGGTGCAATTTACCATTTGCAGAAACAAGTGAGTGAACTTCAAGCACATCTTGCGAATGCTCATGCACAATTAGTGAGCATGCAACTTGAAAGATCAGATCTAGTAGAATTGATATATAAAATGGACCAAGCAAAGTTATTATCAACACAAGAACAAGGACACCACAAGATGTCCTTTGAGAGTTCATTTGAAAGTGGTGATGAGTTCATTAGTACAAGCCCCGACGAAGAGAGCAATGATTTGGGATTCCTTGAAGACAACAACAACAACAACAACAACAACAATAATTCATCAATGTCGTGGTGGGATCCTCTTTGGACATGATTATTAACTTATGGTATTATTAGCTCACTTTAAAGCACTTTAGTGGTTACTTCCATATGCATATTGAAGACCTAGGATATGATATATGCGGTCCCCTTTTTTATCCTTATTTGTTTAAGTCAATCAATCATGTATAAGCACGTAACGAAATTACTACAAACTTGTCAAACATGTTACGTGTTAGTATTTATGTAGGATATTAGATCATAAAAGAAGAGCGAGGTTGTATTAAGATTCTAAGAATCTTCTCCTAACGTTAATGAGAAGGAGATAATTGAGATTTATGCATTTCATATTCAATGGCTAGATCTTCTTGTACATTCGTTTATTTTGTTTAATAATGAGTCGGAGGTTATTGTTAGTTAATCTTTCTTATGCTCACGCTAAACCTTGTATGGTGGTTTAGGACAGTGGTAGTACTACCAACTTTCTTCACTATATATGCAATTATGTATGGTATTTCAGGAGTTATTTACTTGATCTTTGGATATAATCAAATTTCATGTAGTCCATTAATCCGAGAATTAGATAGATACAAAGGTATTTGACTTGAAGTTTATAGTGTCCATTAAAACGAAATATCCGGATTCAAAGAGAACTTACACAAATCAATCAAATCCTGTTGATTTCCGACGATTAATAGATTCGATGAATATATTTAACCATTCTATCGGAATTGTGTCAGAAGTAGTAGATATCATAAAGCGTGTCGTGTCATCGTGTTTTGTATTTTATGAATAGTATCAAGTCCTTGAAACCATAACAATGTGAAGGCGAATTAACTCTATTTGCTAAGAATCCAAACGAAGACATGACACGTCTCTGTAGAGTGTAGTGACTACTAGACAATACAATTACGCGTTTTTGCTCCATGTGACCACATGTATAAATATATATGTATAGGTATGATCTTTGTATACGCACTCATGCATGTGTGGACATATATCTAATATTGTCAATAAGGTTACTGATGGAATTAACTAACAACCTCGATGTTAATAAAGAAAATCTAACTACTTTAATCATTATGTTTTCAAGGGTAATATTATTCCAAATATTGACCTTAATCATTGTGTTCCTATTCTAAATATATTGTCTCCTAAAACTTCTACTACGGGTTCGATTGGTAACTTCTGTTTTGGTGGGACGGAACAAAATGTAGGGCGGAATAAGTGCAGGATAAATGACGAAACGGTACAAGTGCGGTTTTGATAAGCGGGATGGTTTTGATAATATGTAATTGGTGAAAATATAGAAGCGGTGCAGTTTTTTGGATAATATTATTAATTTTATACAAAATTAAAATTTTAAATATTTTAATATAAGATAATTAGTTTTACATATGAAATTCAAAAATGAATTTTAATATTATTCATTTACATATAAAAAATAATTCTATAGAATGAAATATTTAAGTTTTGTAATTATTACACAAATTCTTTGAAAAATAAATGGTGAACAATTATATGAATATATGTGACATAAGATTGTTAAATCCAAAATATTACTAAATGTTATATGAATAAATTAGTATTGTGAAGAAAGTTTCTATCGTAATTCATGTCTTTATATGGTCAAATATTCAAAATAATATTAATGTTTAATAAGATATATGCATGTATATGCGTTTTTGTCCCGCATCCACACCAATATTACAGTATGTGCGTTATTTTGTGTGAATGGGAACATCTCTCACATATTTTGTTCTGACAAAATACATTTGTACTTTTGTTTGAAAAACGTGAATGGTTAAAAGATAAGTTAATTGGTGCAATTTTTATAAGTTGACATTTTAACTTGAAAACGCCCCGCATTTATGCAAAACAATCACACCCTTAATGTTCGTGGTTGGAAAAAAAACAAACAAAAAAGTAGAGTGGATTTAAATGATTGGAACTATACGTGGAATAAGTAAGAATTCTATATCATCACAATTAAGTATTATATTTTGTGTCAAAGTTATTGAAAAGAACCCCACAAAAGTAGTCAGGATCGTATAAGTAAGAAAATATGAAGTAAATTCATATTTGGTTGAAGGCAATTCATCTCATAATAATTAAAATCAATTTCTTAAAATATGTATAGAATAGAATAAACTAATGCCACTAATTATGAAGACGATATATATACTTACTTTTCTAATGTGTAAATTCAGTATATATAATTAATTGGTTTGAATTCGTGAGATGAAAAAGAGAATCTAAAAGACCCACACGGTTTGAAGCAGCAGTAATGTTACATCCAATTTCCCACACAAATACGAAACCTTTTTCTAACATTAAATGTGTCAATGGGAAACACACACACACACAAGTCAGAATACGTAAGTCTTCTTCTTCTTCTCCTTCTCTTCTTATTTTCTTTTTTATTTCCAAACACTCACACATTTATTATTTTAGTTGATTTGTTCGAGTCCTTTTATTTTATTATTGTTTATTAAAATAGTGAACATGTAGATAAAGTATACCTGTAACGTTCACGTTCAGCTGACCCAAGAACGTATTATGTGCGGTACGTGGACACGATACATACGAGCGGACCAAAACTTGGCCGACAGGTGCGTTCTGGCCAAGGAAAGGCATTGGAAAACCTAAAAAATGATCAAAATCAGATTTATACATAAAAATAATGCAAGGACGGAATTTAGGACAAAAACCTAAGATTTGGACAGAAACAAGTGGATCGGACCGCACGGTTTGGATCGGACCGCACTGTCGTTCGAACATGATTGGTCTGAGTTCGGACATGAACCTAGAAGGTTCAGATATGTTGTGTCTAGTTCTGGTCGAGGTTTAAGGTTTAAGACAAGTCTGGTCCGCATTCGGACAAGTCTGGTCCGCGTTCGGACAACGGTTCTCGTTCGGAAAATAGTTTGATATGTGTCCGAACGGGTGGCCTAAGGGTTAAACGACCAGAATTGATGGATTTTGGAACTTGGATAATTTTGAATGGATTTGAGCCCGGTCCAACTAAAAGAATTAGGGCTAGAATTCGGTTACCCTAAGGATTATAAATAGGTGCCTAAAACAACCCAAAAAAGGCTAATCTGCAAAAGCTAACCTAGATATTAAGAGAGAGAGAACTCGAAAGAGGCTGAGAGAGATCGATCAGATTAAGGCAAGGAAAATGTTGAATTAAGATCAAGGTTTTGCTAGGATTGGTAAATCGGACCCCATAGAGCAAAAGGAACCCGAAAACAACTAAGACAAAGGTGAGCTCATGACTGTGGGGACTTGACGTAGAATTTCGTGTTTGGTAATACGTTAAGTGGAATCTTAGAATGTTTAGATTGAATGATTGATTGTGAATGGAAGGACCATGTGGGTCGAAATTGTAATCGAGAACCGTGTGGTTCATGTCTAGTGAATTGCAAACCATGTGTTTGGACCTGTGACTTATGAACCTTAGGGTTCAGACCTGAAATTGTAATATAATGTGAATGTTGTTCTTGAATCAAAAATTACTTTGCCTGATTCGGATGTACCCCGGGTAGTCAAACTGATTGTTTGAGCAAGCTCTGGTTAATGATTGTTCTTTGATTTGATTTGACTTGTTATTGAATGCATGTTCTAGTTATATCCTCGTGGAACAGGATGACCGAACCACTAAGCAATTCTGTTGCTTAAACAATCTGCGTGATTGTAGGTAATGAGTCAGCCAATGACCGAGAAAGTGGCTAATAGGAGCGAGACCAAGGCAAGACGGAGAGGAGGTGGATCTAGGGATGGGATTTTGGAGACCTTTTATGTTATTTAAGATTGAACTTGATGTTTGTTACCGATTTCAATGAGTTATGTTATCACTTAATATTTTTTGAACCTTGAACTTGAATATGAATAAGAATGGAACTGAGTTTTGTGAAATTTTTGGGCTTGTCACATCATTATAATTGAAACTTTGACTTAGTGAATAAAGGAACATGGATTGGTTAAGCGTTTGGTCTGCCCAAGGCCAGACTAGAAAGCATGGTACATGGGTTTAATCAGTTAGGGTGTTACAATTTGGTATCAGAGCCAGGTTAGTTCTAGGATAGTTGGGAAGTGTATGAATGTGGTAGATGAATGATATCTATCCTCCTTATGCAAAGGTCTTGCGGTAGGTGTGATATATGTTCTGCAAACCGAGCTAAGTTAAGGGAGGTTGTTAACTTAGTTAATATGGTAACTGTAGATGGTTAGTACCCAAAATGGAAGGAGAAGTAATGTGGGGAATGGTAAAACTTCCAGTGATGCTACTGGTAGGACTGAACATGATAAAGGGAACAATGTGGAATGTCAACAAAGTGATGATCGGAGTGAGAATGATGTGCCCACAACACCATAAACCCTAACTACGAATGCTGGGGCTGGGGACCAGTATGGGTTGAATCTTATCTTGGCTATGTTAGCCCAAGTCTTGGAGAGACTACCGGCTGTAACACCAGATGAAACTATGCCCCCACGGGAGAATGAGGTACCCGTGGAGGGTGTGCTACTGCGTGCGGATGCAGAAGCCGCACGGAACATGACCGAGAAGGCTGCACAAGCCTTGGCTACTCCATCATACCTGAAAATAATGGATCATATGCAGAAACTTGGCACAAAGTTCTTTGCCAGAAGAGCTAGGCCGATCGAGGCTGGTGAGTGGAGGAGTAGGTTGGAGAGGAACTTTAACTCTATTCGTTGCCCTGAGGAGTATAAGTATGATATAGCAGTTCACTACTTGGAGGGTGATGCCCATAACTAGTGGCAAGGGTTTCAGGCAGAATGGCAAACCCGAACTGCACGTGGTAAATATTCTGTAAGGAGTTCCAGGCAAAGTATTTTCCACCCGAGGTGTTTGGTAGGCTAGAAGGAGCCATCTTGGATCTTAGTTAGAGAACAATAACCGTGAGGGAGTATGAGACTCAGTTTAACAACCTTAGGAGGTATGCTGGACGTGAGTTGGACAATGAGAAAGTCCATGTGCGTCGTTTCATGTGAGGGTTGCAGCTTGAACTTCGCAATGTGTGTCAGGTGCAGAATTACAACTCAGTTATGGAGCTTGTGGAAAAGGCTGCCCAATTGGAGAGTGGGCTGGAGGAGGCCAGATTGGTGAGTGAAAAGAAAAGGGTCCCAACCGTGCAGCAAACTCAATCGGGGAATGGTTCGGAATCGAGACTGAGGAGAACAGATGAGAATGCGCTGGGTAAATCGGTTGCGGCTCGTACCACATGTATGGTTTGTGGAAAGGAGCATATTGGGGAATGTAGGATGGCTTTTGGTGCATGTTTTTGGTGCGATAGTACAGACCATAGGGTTCGTGATTGTCCAAAGGAGGACCCAAGGGCAAAGGATGTCTAGACCGAGGGACCAAGAGTGTGCTACAACTGTGGGGAAACAGGGCACATCAGGGCTTATTGTCCCAAACCACTTCAATCATCAGGGAAATGGGCAAGGTAAGAGTTGACACCACTACCATCACCGCCAAAGAGACAGGCTGTGATGCCTAGAGCATACTCATTGGTTGCGGATCCAACCGACCAGACCACCACACGTCCGATCGTTGGTAAGTTCTGTTCATCACCATAGCTTCTTCTGTTTGTGAACTTGATTGCTTTTGTAGTGCGAACTAGGGTCCTTAGTGTCTAAATAAACGTTTAGGGACCGTGATTAGGGTGGTATGGAAACCCATCTGTTGTTTGATTCCAGAGTGTCATATTGTTTTGTGCACCTGAGAATAATTGGTGTTGGTGAATTTGAGAAAGAACCAGGAGTAAGTAGTGGGTTGTTAGTCCGAGCAGCTGGTGGACAAGTAATGGATGTCTTAGGGATGTTAGGAACGTTCTGTGCTCATAAAAGAAGTGTTTGTGGATCCATAAAAGATAAAGACAATCTCGAATTGGTCTAGACCGTTGAACGCATCGGAGGTAAAGAGTTTTCTTAGATTGGCTGGTTACTATAGACGGTTTGTGAAAGGCTTTGCAAGGATGGCTCAGTCTATGACTCAACTTACAAGGAAAGATTTCCCTTTTAAATGGACCGAGGAATGTGAAGAGAGTTTCACAAAACTTAAGGATATGTTGACTAGTACTCCGGTTATGGCAATGCCGGAACCAAATGAACCGTATATGATGTACACGGATGCATCACGAATGGGATTGGGCTGTGTGTTGATGCAGCATGGGAATATGATTGCTTATGCATCACGACAATTGAGGAAACATAAGGTGAACTATCCCACTCATGACTTGGAACTGGCTGCGGTTGTTTTTGCCTTTAAAATTTGGCGATCCTATCTTTATGGTGGGAAGGTTAAAGTATTCACAAACCATAAGAGTTTGAAGTATATCTTCACTCAACCAGATCTGAACTTAAGACAAAGAAGATGGATGGAACTCGTATCTGATTATGACTTGGTCATAGATTACCACACGGGTAAAGAAAACTTAGTTGCAAATTCACTAAGTAAGAAACGTGTGGACATGGACTCCGAGAGGGAGTTGGAATGATTGGTGAACATGATTGGAACCTTAAGTTTGTCGACTTTAACAGTAGAAGAGGAACCCTTAGACTTGGGGGTTGCGGATCAAGCTGACTTGTTGACTAGAGTCCGAATGACTCAAGAAAAAGAAGAGAACTTGAAAAAGGCTATATGGAATGATAGAATTAAATATCGAACTTCTAACAATGGAATTATTTTGGTTAATGGTCGTGTGTGTAACCCTAATGATCAGAGATAAAAGGATGAAATCCTTAAAAAAGCACATAGGTCTAAATTAGTAATCCACCCGGGATCGACAAAGATGTACCGTGACTTTAAAAGGTACTATCATTAGACAGGAATGAAACATGATGTGGCTAAGTGGGTATTCGAATGCCCAAATTCCCAATTGGTTAAGGCTGAACACCAAGTTCCTAGTGGATTACTGCAAAGTTTACCGATTCCAGAATGGAAATGGGATATGATAACAATGGACTTCACCACGGGATTGCCCATATGTGATAAAAAGGACTCTATATGGGTAATAGTGGACATGTTAACAAAGTCCGCACACTTCCTTGCGGTCAATAGAATATATAGGGCTGAAAAGTTGGCTGATATCTATGTAAGAGAGATTGTTAGGTTGCATGGAGCACCCGCAAGTATTATCTCGGACATGGACACTAAGTTTGTTTCAGATTTTTGGAAAGCTCTTTAAACTAAGTTAGGGACAAAAGTTCACAGAAGTACAACATATCACCCGCAAACGAATGGCTAATCCGAAAGGACAATCCAAACACTCGAAGACTTATTGCGGGCAAGTGTATTGGACTGGAGAGGTAAGTGGGAAGAACACTTATATTTAGCTGAATTTGCTTGTAATAATAGTTACCATGCAAGTATTGGAATGTCACCATATGAGGCATTGTATGGAAGGCCTTGCTTAACCCCATTATGTTGGACACAAGTGAGGGAGCGTAGTATCTACGGGAGAGACTTCATTGAAGACACAATTGAAAAGATCCGAATGGTTAAGCTCAACATGAAAGCAGCTCAGGATAGACAAAAATAGCTATGCGGATAAGAGAACGAAAGAACTTGAGTTCGAAGTAGGTGATTTGGTTTACTTCAAAACCGTATCAAATAAAGGGAAGGAAAGGACTATGCGATCAGCTAAGTTGTCACCAAGGTACATGGGGCCTTATAAGGTTCTGCAAAGGGTTGGAAAAGTGGCATATACGATTGAGTTGCCCATAGAATTAGAAGCGTTTCACAATGTGTTCCATGTTTCAATGTTAAAGAAATGCTTGGGAAATGGAGAACGAGTTTTTGAGGGAACACCAAGGAACTTAAGAGAGAACTTGACAATTGAAGGGAATCTAGTCCGAATCCTAGATAAAAAGATCAAAATAAATCGTAGGAAGAAAACCAGAATAATGCAAATTAAATGGGATTGTGATGACTACTTGGGAACTGGAACTTAGAATAAGGGAAAGTTTCCCCAGTTTGTTTGACACACAAGCTGGTTGGACCATCCACAACTTAGATTCACGGACAAATCCTCTGTAGTGGGAGGAGGACTGTAACGCCCACGTTCGGCCGACCCAAGAACGGACTAGGTGTGGTACGTGGATGCAGTATGTACGGACGGACCGAACTAGGCCAATAGGTGCGTTCTGGCCACGGAAAAGCATTGGGAAGCCTAAAGAATGATCAAAATCAGATTTATACATGAAAAATACGCTAAGAACAGTATTTAGGACAAAAACCTAGGATTTGGACAGAACCAAGTGGATCAGACCGCACGGTTCGAATCAGACTGCATGGTCGTTCAGACATGATTGGTCCAAGTTCGGACATGAACCTAGAAGGTTCGGACATGTTGTGTCTAGTTCTGGTCAAGGTTTAAGGTTTAACACAAGTCTGGTCTGCGTTCGGACAAGTTTGGTCTGCATTCGGACAAGGGTTTGGTATGTGTCCGAACGGATGGCGTAAGGGTTAAACGACCAGAATCAATGTGTTTTGGAACTTGAATTATTTTGAATATATTTGAGCCCAGTCCAACTAAAAGAATTAGGGCTAGGGTTCGGTTACCCGGGTTATAAATAGGTGCCTAAAACCACTCAAAAAGGCTAATCTGCAAAAGCTAACCTAGATATTAAGAGAGAGAGAACTCGGAGGAGGCTGAGAGAGATCGATCTGATTAAGGCAATGAAAAGGTTGAATTAAGATCAAGGTTTTGCTAGGATTGGCAAACCGAATCCCAGAGTACAAAAGGAACCTGAAAACAACTAAGGTAAAGGTGAGTTCATGACCGTGGGGACTTGACCTAGAATTTTGTGTTTGGTAATAGGTTAAGTAGAATCTTAGAATGGTTAGGTTGAATGATTTATTATGAATAGAAGGACTATGTGGTGCGAAATTGTGATTGAGAACCGTGTGGTTCATGACCTGTGAATTGCGAACCATGTGTTTGGACCTATGACTTGTGAACCTTAGGGTTTGAACCTGAAATTGTGATATAATGTGAATGTTGTTCTTGACTCAAAAATTACTTTGGCTGATTCAGATGTACCCCGGGTAGTCAAACTGATTGTTTGAGCAAACTCTGGTTAATGATTGTTCTTTGATTTGATTTGACTTGTTATTGAATGCGTATTCTGGTTATAGCCTAGTGGGACGAGATGACTGAACCACTAAGCAATTATGTTGCTTATACAATCTGCGTGATTGTAGGTAATGAGTCAGCCAATGACCGAGAAAACGGCTAATAGGAGCGAGACCAACGTGGGACAGATAAGAGGTGGATCAAGGGATGTGATTTAGGAAACATTTAATGTTATTTAAGATTGAACTTGACGTTTGGTACTGATTTCAATGAGTTATGTTATCACTTAATGTTATTGGAACCTTGAACTTGAATGTGAATAAGAATGGAACCGAGTTTTGTGAATTGTTTGAAATCGATATTGACTTTGTAAATAAAGGAACATAAATTGGTTATGTGTTTG
This sequence comes from Lepidium aucheri, assembly GCA_900406435.1. Taxonomy (NCBI): domain Eukaryota; kingdom Viridiplantae; phylum Streptophyta; class Magnoliopsida; order Brassicales; family Brassicaceae; genus Lepidium; species Lepidium aucheri. Next base: position 11,770 of record OVBA01002527.1, on the reverse strand, counting down.
GTTTTCCCAAAACCAGACTCGAAAGCGTGGTACACATGTTTAATGAGTTAGGGTATTACAATACCATTGTTGACAAAAATATGATACAAATTGTTTGATTCTTGGAATCATGTAAAAGTTCAAAACCAGTCAAACTATCACTAATAAAACCATATAAACCAAAAAAACCCAAAACTAATGTCTTAAATAATTAACCAATACATTTTTTTTGTCAACTTAACTATAAAAAAGAAGCAACAGAAAATAAAATCAGAATATGACCAATGAAGCATATCTAGGAAGCCGTTGAGCTCTTCGCGCTAGAGAATCTGTCTTGAAATTCAGTCCACGTGGGATCAGAAACAAAGAAAACTCCTCGAAGCAGTTCTTAAGCCTGGTGAAATCAGAAAGGTATGGTAAGAAAACAGACCATTCCACTGAGTCCTCTAACATCTTGACCAGTTCCAAGCAATCTACTAGGAATTCCACCTTCTGAATTGAGGGGAGTTAAAACATGTCATAGCCCATAGGAGAGCTTTGAATTCCGTGTGAAGTGGGGTAAACTCCATCTTATACATTGGGCCCCCATGTTAATACTGTCGTCTTTAAAAGGAAAACAATACCATCATAGTCCTGTGAAAAGTTCGGAACCTTTCCAAAAAACGTCCACCATACAACTAAAACCTATGAACACTGGATTCTCCATGAGTGGTCGGAAACTAAATCTCATTGTGAATATAAAGTTGCAATCAATCAATACATTTTAGAAGAGTTTTTTTATGAGATTTTCTTTCCTTTTTTTTATAATACAAATTTTATAAGCTCAACAAAAAATGACGAAGGAGGATAACACACATTATTTTAAATTTTTTAGTGATATTCTCAATTACTTAGGAATTACACTTAAAGATCAATTATATAACTATATATATTGGCATTCTCTTTATGTAAAAGTATATTTTGTTATATTGATAATTATCCAAAAAATATTTTAATATTTTTATTTCTACCACCTTAAATTTATTGACGTTTGCACATTATAAATATATGTTGCCTTCATTTTGTATTACACACAAACTCAAATAATAAAAAAGTGTTTCTCTCTCCTCTCTTCTTAAAAATTCCACTATTCAATTTTACTGTTCACAAATATAATATTATAATAATCAAATTTTTATTTTATAACATGTTATTAGCTTGAGCTACTTCAATATTAGGAAAGGTAAAATTTAATTTTTATCAAGTTTACTTTTATACTTTGTTATAATGGGTGACTAAATCCCCATATATATATATATATGTATGTCGTATATTTTAGATTAACTTATATGATGTTATAATGGCTAAACTGCCGTGTGGGTGATTCGCTTCCCGTATATATATATATTTTTCCGGGATGATAGGTGTTGTATATCCCGAACTGATCGATATGGCCAACATGCCATATAGATGATTTGTTCACCATATTTAAATATTAATTTTGGAATGATATGTGATGCCTTCCCCTAATTGATTATTAGATAGGCAATGCCTTCACGATCATGATTATATGGTAGACTATGTCTTCTCAGATCAATATCTTTAAATGTCCAAAAGACATTTGCAAGTTGTTCTAGAAGAACAATAAAAAAATAAAATGTCCCAAACACATTTACAAAAACGATAAAATAAAATAAATAAATAAATTTGCTCGAGAAGAACAAATAAAGAAATTTTTTGGCTCAGAAATACAAATAAATAAGAATAAATTTGTTTCTAAAGAACAAATAATGAAAAACTTTGTCATGAAGACAGATAATATAATTAAATTATTTTTATTTTCATAATCATGTTATTATTGGTAAATACTATTTTTTGATAAATTTATTATTGTTTATATTTTCTAACGGTTATGAGAAAATTTTTATTACACATATAATTTTCAACACTATTCGTAACAGCCACATAATTTTTTTTCATCTATATATACTTTCATTTTTCTCTCAAAAATTTCTTCATCATCTCAAACTCTCTCTCTCTAAATCAATTCATTTTTCTGCAAAATGTGTTGTGTTTTAATCTTTTGTTTTGGTATTATTCTTTCATCTATTTATGGACTATTCGTCAGCGATTTCACTTACGCAGAAATTTCAATGAATTTTTGGTTAATTATTTGAACTTTATATGTCTTTGTAATCGCGTGCTTATTTCATTTTATGTGTTTAATTATAAACATGTTATTGTGTTATATTTTACTTTAAGTTAATAATTAAATTTATTGTTGTTAAATTTATTATGCAATAATCATGTCGAACTTGGCTAAACTTGGGATCATTGTCCTATATATCCGGACATAACTATATAAGATGGACAGTTGCAGTAAAGTTACATTTGAAAGGAAAATGATTAATCGATACTATCGTTAAATCCAAAAAGACTCCTGAAGAGGGCAAGGCCAACACTATGATATACTTATTGCAACATATCCATGATGGATTAAAGGACGAATATATAACAAAAGAAGATCTTGCAGATTTTTGGCAGTCACTCAAAGACAGGTTTAATCACCAAAAATACGTGATCTTACCAAAAGCAAAACATGAGTGGCTGAACCTCCGGTTCCAAGATTACAAAAGCATAAGCAAATATAATTCTGCACTATTTGGAATCACCTCAAGGATGATGTTATGTGGAGAAAAGAACACTGACTATGACATGATTGAGAAAACTCTCCAGACATTTCATCCTGGAAATGTGATTCTGCAACAGCAGTACTGTTGGAAATGGATCCGAGATCCTACTTTGGTCCACAAGAATAGTCGATAACCAGATAATCATTAAGTCTTGAACTCAGCTAAAGAGTCATCTCGGCTCTCGGTCGACAACTCGGAAAGGTCCCTGTTTGACTGATCATTGGACGAGAAGAGTTGCAACTCTTTGTCGAAAAAAGGAAAATTTCCTAATTCACTTCCGAAAATCTAACAAGAATCTTTCCATTTATCTGCGAATCTAAACAAATGTAATCTTTCCTATTTTCAAGGGATTGTCACCACCTCTATGATCTATAAATAGGGGTGGAAACCCTTGAGAAAAATATTTCTCTTTTTAGCACTTTGGAGTTTAAATTAAGATGTCAACCTGATCACTTCTTACTCGAGCAATTTCTTTGTGTCTCTTCGAACAAGATCAGAAATCCATACGCATCTTCCCTCTACTTTAATCAGACATTGATTTTGAACTCTTTGTGCTAAATCCTGCTTGAACTTTTTGCACCATCTGTGGGGAAGATTTCGTCAGATTTCTTAACCTAAGAGAACGAAGAGATCGACGAAAAGCAAGAATGTTGGGAAACGATGTTGTCCTATGTTCTCCATAAAGGACAACTCCTGATCTAACAGAGGAACAAACAAATCCGGCTCAGGACTCGCCTCTGAACTCTGTTAAGACCTAGGAGAAGTTTTGTGAGCCAACTCGGGAAGCTATCGAGCTTCCAAGACCTCTGAAAGAGCCGCCATCACCTGAGGTGATGATACAAAACATGCTAGCAATTCAAGAAGCAGCGGATAAGAGAAACACCGAGCGGTTTGAGTATCTCAAAGCTAGAGACATGCTTGGCTGTGATAACTTGTAGCTTGCACAAAACAACCGTCAAAGCAATGACGTACTCGCTAGCGTACAAAGGAATCTATTCAATCATACTCCAAGCCCGCAAGAGTACCAAATTGCGGAACAAAGCCAGATTCCAACTTGGCTCGTCCTGGTACTGCCGATAACAGATACTGGACCATCTTCAATATGATAGAAGAGATGAAATCGCAATTCCACTAGGCGACCAACTCGGCCCCATAGATTGGGTGGATTCTAGCCCAAGCACGGAATTCACCATTCTCTCCAAGAATGACACGGATCCCAGTGAACCGAGGGTCGAGACTGCGTTGCCCCTCATACGATGAAACCACAAACCCACTGGAGTTCATGAGCGCGTTCAATGTTATGATGGGAGGAACAAATTACCACCCAGACCAAGAAGATGCGGCGTGCTATAAACTCTTCATTGAAAACTTGACTAGCGACGTACTGGTGTGGTTCACCAAGTTTCCCACAAGGTCAATTGAAAGCTTCAATCAGCTAGCCGGACTGTTTATGAAACTGTACGCTATATACATCAACTAGGACACTTCTACGGCTGAGCTACAGTCCTTAAAGCAAGGAGTTGGCGAGATTTTGAAGTCATACCTCGGGTGCTTCCGGAGGATAATGACCAAGGTTAAAGTCAGCAACGTCATGGCCATCGATGTATTAAGAACAGGGATAGTCAATGACGAAGCCCTCCAACAAGATCTCTTCATGAACATACCAACTATAATATCAGACGCCTTATGTAAAGTAGAAAGGCATGCTGAATACATCAAGGCAAAGAAAATCCTCACCAAAACTTAGAAGGCTCAACGCGAGTCTGGAGTGAAAGAGCCAAAAGAAGAGTACCAGGAGTCGAGACAGCACAATAATCGTGGAAGAGCTAGCTCAGCAACAACATACCAAGTCAGAGATACAGACAATCCAGCTAGAAAAGGCCCTAGAACAACACCTATTCCCGAGGAGAATACTTCGCCTTCCATTAACGGGCCGGCCATTCAACCTCAAAATGTAAGCACCTCAAAGAATTACTTGCTGAAAAATACAGCAAAGGCGAGATAAATCTCTTTGAGGAGGAAACTCAGCAATTTTTGTTGCAGAAATGAAAGAAACAGAGTTACAAGAAGCAGCTATAAAGTCGTCCACTCAGAGCAACGCCTCTAACAATGGAGTTAAGCACGCAAAAAATAGACCCAAAACTTCTGAACAGGATGACCCGCGAGTAAACATAGCTATCATCATGGGAGGCGTCTAATCTTGTGATGACACTATACGGTCCATCAAGAAGTACGAGCGTAAGGTTGTAGCTTTAGTTAGCCTTAAGAACTCGTCCGTGTCAGAAAGGTTTAAACCAGCCAACTCAGAGATATCGGTCTACCCAGATGATCTTAAAGGAGTAAGCTTCTTGCACAAGGACCCGCTAGTAGTCAAGCTCTGAGTTGCTGATTGTGACATCTCAGATACTTATCAACACTGGAAGTTCAGTCGATTTGATCTTCAAATAGACTTTGGACCGTATGGCGCTCTCAGATCTTAGAGTAAAGCTGGTTGATTGACTCCTAACCGCGTTTGATGGCAGTTCTATACATGCCATAGGAACAATTAAATTGTCAATTCGGGCAGCCGGAATCATAAGATGGATCAAGTAGTTGGTGGTCAACAAGCTGCCTATTTACAACATGATCTTGGGAACGCCTTAGTCCACACAATGAAGGTGGTCCCGTCAAGCTACCATTAATGCATAAAGATCCCGACTAACAAAGGAACTTACACTTTGCGAGGCGATCAGAAGATGTCAAGAACATGCTTTGTTGCTGAGTTGAAGCTACACAACAAGTTTGGTATGATCATAGCTACAATCAGCAACATGGCCACTTCGGAGCCTCGAACTCTTGAGAAGCCAAACAGATCGATGGTTAAACTCATCAACATCGACGTATCCAAATCCTGCAAAGTGTGTTAGTATTGGAATCAACTTAGACAAGCCGATTCAAGAAAGATTAATCAAAATTTTTGAACAAAATGTGACAACGTTTTCATGGACAGTAAAAGACATGTCTAGAATTGATCCAATGATAGCAAGTCATTGATTGAAGACCGATCCAACTTATAAGCCGATAAAGCTGTAATCGAAGAAGTCAAGAAACTTATCAATGTAGGGTCAATTGTCGAAGTACAATATATCGAATGGCTAGCCAACCCGGTCGTAGTACCAAAGAAAAATGACAAATGGCAAGTCTGTGTAGACTTCACCAACCGGAACAAGGCATGTCCAAAAGATAGCTTTGTTTTGGCAAATATCGATCAGATTGTAGAAGCAACGGCAGGGAACGAACTATTCTCGTTCATGTATGCATTCTTGGGCTACAACCAAATCAGGATGCACCCTTACGACATTGAGAAAACCTCATTATTAACTGAGCGAGGAACATATTGTTACAAAGTCATGCCCTTCGACATTAAGAACACGGGGGCTACTTATTAACGTCTCGTTAATAAAATGTTCACCAAAAAACTTGGTTAGATGATGGAGGTTTACATTGACGAGATGCTTGTTAAGTTCATGAAAGCCAAAGATCATGTCGATCACTTGGCTCTCTGTTTCAAGTCATTAAACAAGTATCAGATGAAACTGAACCCGGCTAAGTGCACATTCGGAATACCTTCAGGAGGGTTCCTAGGATATATCATTACCCAGAGAGGGATCAAAGCGAATCTGAAGCAGGTCAAAGCAATTCAGGAATTACCATCTCCAACAAACAAACAAGACGTCCCAAGACTGACAAGATAAATTACTGCTCGGAATCGGTTCATCACCCGATCAACGGACAATTGTCTCTCTTTTAATCAACTCATGTGAGGAAATAAAAACTTTGAGTGGGACAACAAATGAGAAAGCGCTTTTTCCGAGTTGAAAGAATATCTGTCAACCCCACAGGTTTTATGAAAACCTGAAGACGGAGAACCGCTTTACTTATACATCGCAGTGTCGTCATTGGCGGTAAGTAGCGTATTCGTAGGAGAAGATAGAGGAATTCAATATCCGATCTTCTACACAAGGAAGTCTCTTGATGGATCCGGATCCCGTTATCCGACCACAGAGAAACTCGCTTTGGCAATTGTAATTTTAACAAGGAAGTTACGACCATACTTTCAGTCTCACACAATTATTGTGCTCACTAATCACCCACTACAAACAATCCTACACAGCTCAAATCAGTCAGGGAGGTTAACTAAATGAGCTATAGAACTCAGAAAGTACGACGTAGAGTTCAAAGGAAGAACAAGTGCCTAAGTCACAAGTTCTGGCAGATTTTCGGATCAAACTATCCCCCAAGTTGGAGCCGTTTGAAACAGACGAGTCTTCTAAAGTCTAGAAACTCTTCGTAGATGGATTGTTTTTGCAACATGGATCCTGAGTCGGAATATAACTGGTAACTCCGACAGGCGAAGTACTGGAATAATCATTTTGACTAGCTTTCCCAGCCTCAAACAACGAGGATGAGTTCGAGGCATTAATCGCCAAAATTGGACTTGCCAAAGAAGGTTGAGCTTCCCAAGTCAAATGTTATTGTGACTCCTAGTTAGTCATCAATCAAGTCAACAAAGGCTACGATATAAAGAATGACAGAATGGAAGCATACTTGATGATCGTAAAAGAGTTATCAAAGGACTTGAGAATCAAGGTCATTAAGATTTCCCAAACGGAAAGTACTTCAGCTAATGCATCAGTAGCCTTAGCTTAGATCCCCTTCAAATGTGAGTTATCCCGGTAAAGAGCATTGACCAGCCAAGTATTTAACTTTCGAAAGGAGACTTTGTCGTTGTCTATGCAATCACGGACTCGGGTGAAGATCCTCATATGGAGATGGATTGTCTCCCTCAAACCAGAGAAATAACAATCAACTGGAGAGACGTGATACTAGCATATATATTCGATGGCAAAACTCCAGAAGATCGATGGACAGCCCGAAGGCTCAAAGCCAAGTATGATTCCTACCACAAATCGATGGAAAAATCGCTAAACTTCAAACAGAACTTTTCTTACATGTATCCATGACGATGAGACGAGAAGAATGATGCGCAAAACACATGAAGGAGCTGGAGAAAATCATACCGGTGGGCGATCCCTTGGGCATAAGATCCAAACTCTTGGATACTACTGGTCGGCTATGGCGAAAGATTGTCAAGATTATGCAGCTAAGTGTGATAAGTGCCATCGTCACAGACACATAATACAGGCTCCGATTGAAGATCTGAGTTCCTCGACCATGCCTTACCCATTCATGCGTTGGGCAATGGACATAGTAGGACTTCTACCATTATCTCGGCAAAAGAGGTTCATACTAGTTATGACCGACTATTTCTCCAAATGGGTTGAAGCCAAGGCATATTCTCAAATAAATGATAAAAACGTAGTCAAGTTTATTTGAAAGAACATCATTTGGTGACATGGTCTACCATACGAAATCATCACAGATAACATTTCTCAATTCATCTCGGCAAAGTTCATCAACTTTTGTGCTAGATGGAATATTCGAGTTAGTCACTCCATGCCTAGAAACCCGCAGGGTAACGAGCAAGCAGAGTCGACGAATAAGCATATTTTGGATAGAATTAAGAAACAAATCGAAGAGAAGAAATGCCATTTGGTAGACGAGTTGGATGGAGTACTTTGGTCATATCGCATGACGCCGAGACGATCAACTAGCCGTACTCCCTTTTCTCTATCTCATGGAATGAAAGCTTTCGCCTCCGCGGAAGACACCATCCCGACTTTGCGTAGAATCTATTCTCTAAGCAATGATGAATCAAACGAATTAGCTATGAAAACTAGCATCAACAATGAAGAACACAGAAATCACGCTCTACTCCGCGTGAAAACTACCAGGAACAAGGTGCAAAGTATTACAATAAGAAAGTACAAGAGCGGCACTTTGCTAAAGGACACCTTGTGTTGAAAAAGTGTTTCCACCTATAGCCAAGTTAAACGCTGGAAAACTTGGCGCTATTTGGGAAGGATCCTACATAGTTTGCAAAGTCGTGAAACCGGGCGTGTATGAGATCACAATAATGAAAGGAGAGATGGTCCATAAAGCTGGAATTCCATCAACTTGAAGTGATACTACTACGAAAGCTATGCCAACTTGGCGTCTATATCGCATCGTCTGATGCTCGTCTAATCTACTAATCACGAAACGGAAACTATGTTTTGGCTGATCCCATTATGGGTACGTAGGCAGCCTTCGGGTAAACCTATAACTATATAAAAAAATATTTTTTTTCTAAAAAAGAAGAAATATCAAAGCATATTTCCAAGCAATATTCGAATTAATCACCAACTTCAACTTGTTACTGAAAGTTCTAACTTTCACATCAAAAAGCAGAATCTTAAAATCTCGCCAAGTAAAACTCAAAAAACTTTGTACATAACTAAGCCAAGTGTTAAAATATCACTGAGTAAAACTCGAAAAACTTTCTACATAACTAAGCCGAGTATAAAGATCTCACCAAGTAAAACTCAAAAAGCTTTCTACAAAAATAAGTCGAGTTTTAAAATCTCGCACATCTAAAACTGAGTCTTAAAATCTCGCACATAATCTGACGAGATTAACTTCTCGTACTTTGACGGGATTAATTTCTCACACTTTAACAAGATTAATTTCTTGTACTTCGACGGGATTAATTTCTTTCACTTTAACGAGATTAATTTCTCGTACTTTGACAAGAATAATTTCTCGCGGTCCGATGTGATTAATTTCTCATATTCATGTTGAGATTGAGTTCTCACCAAAACGAGAATATAATTCTCACCTATTCACTTAGATTAACTTCTCACTAATGCAAGACCTATTTTTGCATGGAAATAGCAGAGTTTAATTCTAAATTCTTGCCTTTAAAGATCTGAATTTTGGATCATCATTTTGAGAATCAACTCTTGAAAATCTTTGAAAAGCTAAGTTGAAGAATCTTAGTTTAACAAAAGAAGATTTACAAGTTTGACACTTGTTAAAGTCAAAATAGCGAGCTTATGCGTAAAAATTTCAGGATCTAACTTCTAACTTTTATAATATTAAAGCCCTTGAAACTTAATTATTTTATGTCTGAGTTCAAAACTTGTTCATAAGACTTCGAGAAAAAAGTTGATTGATTATCAATTTTTTTCATTTACAGTATAAAATTAATACAATCATCAAAAGTGAAAATAACCAAGTTCATTTCATATCTAATAAGCAAGAAAGAAAAGCCTTTACAAAAGAGAAGTTTCAATTAATAAAAATTGCTCTAATGAACAAAATTGAAGGAACCATCGAGGACTGGTCAGAGAGAAGTCGACGTGCTTATGCGAGTCAAATCTCACCAGCCAAAGGAGCCGCCAAAGACTCGTTAGAAAAGTATACATGCTTCTGTGAATCAAGTCTCACCAACAGCACCAGAAGATTCACCAACCTCAAACGCCAGGACGACTAGATCTTCGGGATGAAGTAGGGACCGCAGTAGGGATAGCCACCCTGCAATTAGACAATGACCAAAGAACATTTCTCGAGCTAGTATACTAGGTGTACAAGAGATGAGCAGCCAAGTTGACGTCCAAGTTATTGAAGCGAGTAAAAATCCTTTGCAAATGACCATACAGTTGGTCACGAAGACCCTGATAGATCTTCAGCTTCTTGGCGTTTGCAGCATCCCGGAGGTAAAGATCAAAGTACCTCTTCATCGAGTCCAACTCGCCATGAAGTTTCGTCGATAAGTCATTCGCCTTTTCGGTAGCTTTGAAGGCAGTGCTCTTGTCAGAATCATTGAAATTTAGCTATTTGAGTTAAAGCCACATTCTGCTGAGTCAGCTGGAGCATATATTCTTGTTCCTACTTCAACTCAGCCCTTAGACGATTGAGTTCCTCTTCAGTCGTGGTCAACCTATACCTGGCCTCTACTACCTCCAAATGAATTTGCTCTGCTTGACTAGCAAGCTGAGCAGTCCTACGAGCGTCCTCGTCAGGACGGGCCATGACCCTCTCCCGATCAAGAAAGACATTGTTCAAGAGGGAGATGAAGTGAACAAAAATGACAATACCCAACTATCAAAATCTAAAAAACGACTAAGGTGACAAAAGAAAAGTGATATATCTGGATTTGAACGCTTTTTAGGACCATTCTTAGAGTCATTTTCCATCCATATCATAGCATTTGCATCTTTCTAGAGTCCTTTTAGGGTAATTTCATGTTGTGCACTTGCATACCATACATTTTGCATATGGAGCGGATTTAGGTGTTTTAAGGAGCATTTTGGAGCCAAATGGATGCAAAGAATGGGGCAGGCAAACTTAGGAAGACTTGGATGAACAAAGAAGCAGAGAAGCCAAAGTTATTAGACTCCCTCGCACCTCAGCCTCACACTACCAAGGGCGAGGACTGACTGAAGAACCTTGCCTCGAACTATTGCCTCGTGTATAGACCTCGAGGATGGAAAAAAGACCTCAACCTTGTGGAGAAGATCTCACCTCGCAGCCAAGCCTCGACCTTCTACCCCGAGGACTAAGATTAGAAGCACCCCTCGATGTCCAAGCTTGCGCAAAGACTCCAAGGACAGATTCACATATTTCTTGGTTGACCGATTTAGGTCGGTATGACCATTAGGGTTATGCAACCCTATAAATACCCTCTAATCACTATCTTATCATTTTATCTGTTGTTTAGCCGAAAAAACTCTCTCTATTTTGTTGTTGCTTTCATTTATGCTTTGATTAAGGTACTTTTATGTTTAAGCTTTAATTTGAATGGAATGATTTTAGATTGATCTTCATCTTTACTTTCTTCTCTTTAATTTATTGTTCTTTATGTTTATGCAAATGAGATCTTCTCTGAGCCTCCACTCTCAAGCCATGAGACGTGAGTAGATCCTTGTAGATCTCGAGGATAGGAAGATTGGAGGTGAATCAACCGATTCCCTCGCCGTGCAAACATGATCTAACTCCGATCTCTTCTCATATGCCTAAGCTTAAGGCTGATATCTCCCTGATCAAGAGAGATCTGATCTGGACCGTGACCTAAGGCTGGCGCCAAAGGAATTATAGACCAAGTGCCATGTGAGTAATGGTTTGATCCACCGAGGAGAGATCTAGTGTTGTGGGTCGGCTATTAGATGTATTGGGCTGAACTTTAAGCTTCTGATTTG